>OZ038384.1:26042350-26224850 GCA_964036045.1 Eutreptiella sp. 'Long Island Sound 2002'
CCCCACCCATCCCGCGGCATGGCGACAGGCCTGCCCCCCCCCCCCCGGCCCGCGGGCGCGGCCGGGAGTGCACGGCCGGCCGATATGCAGAGTTGCCGGGACAGCCATCGAGCGCCCCCCAAGCAGCCTGTGAGCCTCAAGATCGGCCCTCAAATCAAATCAAATTAAATCAAATCCGCCGACCCCCTAGGTTTGGGTTGACAAGGGGCGGGGGGACTTCCCCCTCTGCAACCCCTGAAACGGTTGAACATCCCTGGGGGTCGAACCCTAGCTGGGAGCAGCCCCCGTGGTAAATTACTTAATGGAAAAAAATTTCCTTTCTTTACTAAGTAATTTACTCGGTAACAAAGTACATCTATTGTTCTACTTAGTAATTTAAAGTAAAGTAATTCTACTTAGTAGAAAAAGACATTCAGTTTTTCTACTAAGTAATTGCTTCGTCAAAAACCCACCTGCAGAAAAAGAAACAAGATGTAGCACCCCTTCGACTGCATATCACCGCTTCAGAGCTGCCCCAACTTCCTCCTGCTTCGTCTTGGACGTCTGAAGAATGCCATCTGGAGGACACAACTGGCGGATGAACGAGGTCCACTGCAGTGATGCAGCGTGGAGCGCATGTACAAGGCCAACAGGAAGGTTACTTAAATGTATCAGGGTCAAACTTTGGCTAGGCGGTGCACCACATGGGAACTCCAAACGAGAGCTCCTAAGGAGTGCCAATGAGGCACAAGTGAAGGAGATGCGTCGGAGGCCAATAAGGAAAAGGTAGACCCAGGGCATGTACAGCACCCGGATCCGTCGTGATGACCTGGGCTCGCAGGGCCACTCTGCGCCAAATCTACCACATCTGATGAGAGCGGGAATAGATGTTTGTTGACATGCTGGGCACACGCACTCACAGGTGGTGGAGGCTGGCACCAGGAGATGCACCGCAGAATAACCAGCATGGCATTTTAGTTCAGGTCAGCAGAAGATCCTGATCGTCCTTTTCTATGCAACCCTGCGGCCATTGTGGCATTTCCAGGACTTGCTGGTGGGAATTGTTCTGCTGTCTACAACCATGAGGGTGTCGGATGTGAGATGGCGGTTGAAGTCCCTGTGGCAGAGCTTGTTTTTCGCAAGGGCAAGGGGCGGAGCCACACAGGAGGTCATGAACGCCGCTCCCGCAGCTAAGTTTGAGCCCACAAACCGCACTCCCAAGCACGCACGATGCCGGTGGACATGGGTTTGCACGCGTTGTGTCCACACCGAAAAGGGACAGTGGGTGTGTCGTGCTGCACACGCACACAGAAAGGCGCGTAGTTGCGGATGCTTTGTGCAAAGCACACACCAATGAGGGCACCCCCCAGGACTGTCCTTGACGGGAAAAGACAACTTTTCCGTCAAATTTCACCAAAATATAACACACGCAGCGCCAGTCGACCAACAGCGCCGGGCCATTCACCAACAGCGGTTGACCAGTCATTGACTGCAATTGGCGGTCGCAGCAGTTGGTATTCAACCGACAGCAGTTTGCGCTACCAGACGGCGGGTGGCTGTAACTGACAAGTTTTCGCCAGCAACCACAGGCAGTCGAACCCAGAGCGCTCTCCTTAAGGCCCGTCCTTCGTAGAAAAAAAACCCGGTTCCCTAAAAACACCGGGACCCCCAACCGTGGACCCCCTGCGGGGTCAACGGTTTCAAATAGACGCCAGCCCCCCTCACAGCTGCATTTGGTGGCCCAGATGTGCAGGCAGGGCACCTACAAGATGCAGCTGGAGCCCGCTAAGGCAGCAACTGCTGGACATCGAACTCGGTGCGATGGAACTCCACAGGACGCCCAGGGTTCAAGTTTTGAGGGTTCAAGCGACGCCTCCGGCGGCTGATACTCTGGGCAGCATCAGCAGGTGCGGCAGCAGCAGCTATGAGCTGGCCCTTGGGAGGGCTGTTGAGAAGTAGGCCCTCCGCGGGAATGTCATCGATTTCCAGAAGTTTGGGAGACGAAGCATCGAGAGATGTACTTGGGGACATTGTGGAGTGCGTGCCAGCCTGCGATATAAAAAGGGGGGGGGGATGCAGTGCGTCTGCCTGACTGTGTGAGAGAAGGGCATCATACCGTGATGTGCCTGACTGGGGACCATACAGTGCGTGCGCCATTTGTGACGAAGACGGATCAACGTCGCCCAAGATTGCGAAACCCCCCGTGAAAAATGTAAGTCGTGTACCAAAAAATCGTCTGGTCGTGGAATTTTTTTTGCAGCAAATGCGTGTAATTTTTTTTGCGGTAAGTCGTGTAAATTATACAAAAAAATTTTGCGGTAAACGCGTGTAATTTTTTTGTGGTTAGTCGTGCAAATTATGAAAAAAAATTGAAGAATTGAAAGAAATGCAACTTTTACGATGGGACGCCGAGGCCAAAAAGCACATGGTACTCTGTGTGGCCACCAATTAGCTGGGACTTGGCCAATATAACATAGTTTCACCTGGTGTCATTGGCACTAGACACAAAATCAGGCCCAAGAAAAGAGTCGTGACAGGGCCATGGCCAACATCCAGTGTGCCTGCACTGGGAACAAAATCAGGCTCAAGAAAAAGAGTCCTGACAGGGCCATGGCCAACGCTACGTCACCCTGCATTCTCGGGGATCCCCAAACCAAGGGGGACAAAATCAGAAGTGGCTACCTCACCCCTCCCTTCTCGGGAGCCCAGAAGAGGGCCGAAGTGCTACATCACCCCTGCATTCTCGGGGGTCCCCAACGCAAAGCGCGGGGACAAAATCAGAAGTGGCCTACAGGCATGCATTTTCAGTAAAATTGGTAATTTTTTCTTTGCGGTAAGGTCGTGTAATTTTTTTTTGGCGGTAAACGCGTGTAGGAAAAATTGTCACATTGTGTAATTTTTTTTTTGGCGGTAAATTGTGTAATTTTTGTTTTTGTGGTTAATGCGTGTAACAAAAAAATCGTCACGTCGTGTAATTTTTTTTGCGGTAATGCGTGTGACGAGCTTACACAACTTACCGCAAAAAAAAAATTATACGACTAGACGATTTTTTTGCTACACACATTTACCGCAAAAAAAAAAGTACACGAATTACAACATACACAACCCCCCTACCCCTTTGGGGTAAAGTTTCCAAGAAATTGGGGGGTTTCGAGGCTGTTCACAGGAGGGTCTGCAGAAGTGAGGTCCAGGGGTGGGAGGGGCATTAGAGTGGGAGTGGGACCCCATCCTTTCCCTTTGTAGAACGTGGGCCAAGTGTAATCAAAAGAGACTGTCACCGGTATTTGTAGACTGGCTGTGAATCAATGGCGCTTGGCGATTAACCGACAGTGGTCGGCTGTTCGCCCCAGGGCGCGCAAGGTGCGGAGGGGCCGGGGCGGGATTGGGTCCTTCAAAAAGAAAGAAAGCACTGCCCCTGGATTGGGGTACCGGCGCAGTGTTGGTGATTGCAAAAAAAATAGTCTCTGAAGCGACTTCGAATGCCATGACACCACATGAATGGGGAAGCCCTTGCCGAGCACCAGTTGGCCTTCCCAAGCCCATGTGGGCCGTCCTGAACTGTCCTGTACCACTTGGCAAAACGCAAATCCGCATGTGCGTAACACATGGGATGCATGGCAGACAGGGCAGTGCCTGGCCCGCCTTTGGCCCCGATTGGCCAGGCACTACAAACGTGAGGCATATACCGCGATTTCGTACTGGGGCTTGATGGGGGATGTGATGTGCCGTTTGGCCTTGACATAGCGAGACAGCCCTGCCCGGTCTGCTTGCAACTTGCCGGGAGACTTGATATAGGCCCCACTGGAATTCATCTGCACAGACATATGAGAGGAGACTGGCATCCACAGGGACTGGGGCAAAGAGCACGGGTCCGAGAGAAGAGGCAGTTGGGGGTCCTTCTTTTCCTAACGGTGGCCTTTGAAAAACTGATGTTGTCTGAGCGCTCCAGCAAGAAAAGGGGAAACAGTGCCCCACAGCAAGAAATACTGCCAGATGCCCACAGCCAGCAGTCGTCCTCTGTCGTGAACCAAGGACTACCTCCTGCATGACTTTAACGCCCCCCACAAACACCCCCCCTTCTTGCAAACCCCTGCCTGCAGGAATCGTTTTGAAAAAACAATGTACCACGACCTGTATTTAAAAATGACCAATCCATCGCAGGGATCAGTTTGAGGGGCAAATATAGCGGTACCAGACCCCCTTTTTTTTGGCTCCTCTACATCCCTTTGGCTCTTGTGATAGGGCACCACAACAGAGAACTATAACACTGCAAACCTCAAATCTTTGGCACCAACTGGACACAGAGATACAGAGATACAGTTGCAATTTAGAAAGATCAACCAGTTATCTCAGATGCCTCTTCTTAATCAGCATCATTTCCATCACATTGAATCTAAAACACTGAATGGCCGTAGGACAAACAGCAACAACAACAACAACAACAACAACAACAACAACAACAACAACGACAACAACGGCAACAACAACAACAACAACAACAACAGCAACAACAACAACAACAACAACAACAACAACAACCCTCGCCTCGGCACACAGCAGGCCTTGCCTGCTAGTAGGGCAATCAACACTTGAAGCATGAGGGGCTGGGTCCCCAGATATCTGGTGTTTTTGGGCTGGGTCCCCTATGAAAGTATACCTGGGCTGGGCCATGTGGAGGTATGCTATGTGGGGTTGGTTCCCCTTTCAATCAGTGGGGCTGGGTCCCCTTCCACTCTATCGGGCTGGGTTCCCTTGCAATCGACCAACTGGCGGGAGGATCTATTGCAGATACCTTGCTCCCTGGAGCACCCGTTTGCCTTCTACACCGCACAGCACGTCTGGTTCTGTCCCACTACTGATCCAGATCTCAGGGGCTGGGTCCCCTTTCAATGCGAGGGGCTGGGACCCCTTCTCCTCTATGGGGCTGGGTCCCCTCTCAATCAATGGGGCTAGGTCCCCTGTTATCGTGGGGCAGGGTCCCCTTGGAATCGACTGGCGGGAGGATCTATTGCAGATATCTGGTTCCCTAGAACACCCGTCCGCCTTCTTCTGGCCCACTGCTAACTCAAATCTCAGGGGCATGGTCCCCTTTTGCTGTGTGGGGTTGGATCCGCCATGTATTTTGCGGGGCTGCATCCCCTTTCAATCAGTGGGGCTGGGTCCCCAAGCAATGGGGTTGGGTCCCCTTCTACTCTATGCGGCCGGGTCCCTATTCAATCAGTGGGGCTGGGTCCCCTTTTGGTATGTGGGGCTGGGTCCCCTTTTATTCAGTGGGGCTGGGTCCCCTTTTATTCTGTTGGACCGAGTACTATACTGCTATGCCGTGTGCACCTATGTGCCGGAGGCGGCATATGCTGTCCAACGTGCCCTACTATGTGATCCTAGGGGGGGACGCGCTGCCGCAAGCATAACAGACCAATCACCGCTACACCGCTACACCGCTATAACAACAACAACGGCAACAACAACAACAACAACAACAACAACAACAACAACAACAACAACAACAACAACAACAACAACAACAACAACAACCACGCCCATGACCACGACCACAACCTTGACAACGACAACCACCAATGTGTGCGGGCTTCAATCTGGGCTTCCATATGGTGAAGATGTCTATATGTCACATATGTCTTACATGTGCAGCGAAATTTTGGACAATATGCAACTCAAAACCACAGAGTGTGAGCAACAACCTGCAACGACACGCAGATGCGCAAAAACCCAGCAATACCATATGAACAGCGATCAACACGCGCAGTGCATGACTAGCGCCCCAGCCCGTCATAAACAAAGCAGCAGCAGAAGTACAAATGTGAACTAAGTCCCGAGGTGTGAACGGCAGGCAACAAAGCAGTTGTGCGGAACCCTGATCCTGAAAACTCGGTGCTGAAACGTGACTGGCGAGCTGCAAAGCCCCATAGGCCGACACTCAATCCAGGAAGCTTAGCTGTGCCTAGCCAACGAGAGATGTGTGAACCGAAGTGTGCAACAACATAATAGAGTGATGCGCGAGCAAGCTCCACAAAGAAATCCAACCTGTGAACGGCAGGCCCAATCCGGCGTGAAAATATGCCATGCTTGATCCGGGAAACTCGGAGCTAAGATGTGACTGGCGAGCTGTCAATGGACAAGGCCAATGGACAGACACTTGATCCACAAGCTCAGCCAAACATCTCTGAAAGCTGAATTGCCAAGCAGTCCAACCATCACTGTCCAGCGGCGCAACAGGACAATGGAAGAGGAAGCTCCAAAAAGAACTCCGAGGGGTGAACGGCAAGCGCAATCCGGTGAAAGAATGTGCCGTGCCTGATTCGGGAAACTTGGTGCTAAGATGTGAATGGCGAGTCGTCTTGTCGCGGTTCTGCAAACACTCAATCCAGGGAGCTCCACTGTGACCGGTCATTGACAACGTAGTATGGTGCCAGGCTCATGTGCGAAGCATAAACAAGAAGCCAACAATGTGCAGCTAGGTGCTGAGATGGGACCTGCGTGCGATGCCTTCACAGTCCATACAATGTGTTGTACCGTGACACGCACGGTAACGCTCTGAATGAACTACCACCACATTCCTAATGGCGCAAATGCCCTCAACAACTGGTGCAACGCAAAAAGAATCAATGCACAAAGGCTGCAGGTGAATGCGCAGAGGGTGCACAGCACATCATGTGCCCCAAACCCCCCCCCACATGCTCTGCCCCAAACCCCCCCACGTGCTTTGCTATCCCAGTGCAGTGTGCCATGCCATGTCAGCCCGCGACTCTTTGTCCTGTACAAGGCCCTCGATCAAGGTGACCGAGTTTCAGGACTTTGCAGACTGCAAAGCAGAGGGCCGCGAGTGCACAGTGGTCTGCCGAGATCATGAAGACCGACGTCGGCTCACACCAAAACCCCGGCGCTGTCCTTGTTTGCCGATGACGTTGTCTCAGGGGCGTCGCGTGCAGCCATTGCTCAGGCTAATGTTGACCTCTCTGCCCACAGTTACGAGAAGGCCGTAGAACAGCTGCCGCGTCTTCCGAGTGCTGCCATAGCAAGTGACTTCTCTGAAGACCCTGTAGTGCTGAACCATGGCACCTCTCTATCGCTGGAAGACATGATCGTGCTAGCGGCTGCAATTGTTGCTGTTGCAGCAGGTGAAGGGCAAAAAAGCATCGGGGAGCTCACGAAGGAGGGTGTTAGCAGCGTTATGCATGGACGAGGCCGAAGGAGCGTGCTTCAGTATGCGGTACACCAAATTTTCCCCGCAAAGGCAAGCCAGAGTGACCAATACCATCTGCGCGACCGTGTATCGAACATATCAACGGCAACCCAGAACAAACAGAAGGATGATCTCCAAGCTCTCTTACAAGGACTAATGCGTTAGAGCCAAGGCAGTGTAGGAGATGCGCCAGATGAAGGCCCCGCTGACCAGAGCACAGGAAAAGGCCCCCCGTAAAAGAGCGCCGAGCCCGGAATCCGGGGCTACCAAGGAAGCGCCGCTCACCGCGTGAGCTGATTAGGGCCGTACAAAAGTGCAACCGCAACTCGTGCGATGATGAAGAGGAAGCCGGGCCCAAAGATAAGCACCCAGCATACACAAATGTTGCGAAAAACAGCAAGCGTCTCGGTGTGATAGAGATGAGCGGACTCGCGGGACCAGAGGCGCGGCTGGGACTGCGCGACCTGGATGACAGCTTCAGCTCTCACAATGGTGATGAAGTATACCACGTCATCCAAAAGCACTGCAAGGCTGAGAAGCATGCAGCCGGTGTGCTCTTGATAGCGGACATCCCGGGCATAGAGGCCATCATGGATGGCAAGGAGTACCACCACCGCACCTCCGCCACAGCCGAGGTGCTATCTGCCTACGTCGGAGACAGGATATGGCAGTGCTGCTGAACATCCGCCCTCCAGCAAGCTGTAAGAAGGAGCGCAACGTCGACGTCAATCTGTACGGTTCCTCGGGTGTGGACTAACACGTGTGTGTTAGTGTCGTGTACCCACACACGCCCAACCACAAATTTTTATCCCTGTGGGGCACTGGGGTAGCTGAGCGACCATGAATGACGGTGCACATGCACCAAGAACAACCACGTCGCCGCGCCAAATGGCCCGAGAAGGTAGCCGGCGCAATGCTGCATGAAGGACTATGGGTACCCACAGATACAACCACGATATGGGTAAGAGGTGCAATCCGCAAGCGCAAGGGGCAGCAACATACGGTGGAGTACAACGCCCTGTGTACAGGAGAGCAGACGGAAGATGTCCCCAGTCACAAAATGGTACACACATTCACTCGGTCAGCCAAAGCCTAGCAAGGACTGAAATGCCTGCAAGGCCCTGAGCTGCAACACGCAGTTCCCCCAACAACATTCACACAGTCAGACATCACCTGCGGCATCTAGACCCCACATGATCGATATATGAGCAAGCAACTCAAGTTCGGGGTGCAAAATGGCAATGCAGCCTAGCGGTAGCACAACCGCCATCCGCTCCGCCACCAAGAGAATATGATGGGTGTGGGCAACGGGCAAGACTATGGAACTCACAGCCGCCCGCAGCCATCACACCGCTACGGGTCAGCTGCAGAGACTATGTGTGCGGCTCAACCCGATTTAATCTCGAGGCCGGTGCAACATTCATGGAAAAGGCAATGCTGATCACGTACCCCCTGGTGAGCCCGACTAGATGACATGCGAAGAGATCCTGCAATTGATGCTGCCCTCACAGGGAGTCAGCAAGACCAACAGACTGCAGACGATGATTGTCAACACGCAAAGACATTGGATAAATGGCGCGTCATGTTGAGCATAATCCAACAGTGGTAACAGTTGCGGAGTTCCGTGAGACGTGCGCTGAAAAGGCATATGAGCAACAAGTACTGGGTCTCGGCACCAAATGGCTGGATAGGGCATTATCCTCCTGATGCGCAGCCAGACGTGTGCCCATGCACGGACAATCCTGAATACCCGACATGTCATGGTTGTAGCACTGATTGTGCATTGCCATCTGAGCCCAGTATATGTGCTTCACATGCGACATCGCAGCCGGTTGAACCAGCCCAAATCAGTCCTGTAGGAGATCCGCAGCCTGAGCGCCACAGAGCCGAAAGCGCACGAGGCGTACCTTGGGGACCGGAATCGCTTCGTCCCACTGCATGCACATACCATAATCTTCTTGGTTACAGCCAACGCCACACGGCAACAGTGCGGCATACAGACCCGTGAGTGTGGGGATGTGGAAAGCGGCAGATAAACAAGCGTTTGGCAACCTCATAGAAGCGTTGAGTCAATGCAAAAAACCAACCATCACAGTGGCTGGCGCGGTACAGAGACGTCACAGGGGCAATGGAGACCCACTGTAGACTGTGCCAAGAAGCAGCGGATCTGCGGAAGACACAAGAAGTCGTGAACCAAATAGAAACCGGTCTCGCGTAGCACCCTGATGAAGGCGAAACGGCGTGCAACGCAGCCAAGCATGAAAGGATAAGGGAAGTTGTGCTCTATTTTTGAGGTCAAACAACCCCTCTCTCCTTGTATCCCCCGTTTTAGTGTTCGACTTGTGGCATGTTCTGAGCAAGGAGGGAGTCATCCACCTATCCATGAGGAGTTTATTTCCAATGTTGTTGTTAGTCTAGTACATTATGGCTCTGTAGGTGATCGACGAATGCCGTTCTCCATCTTTCCTGACCGTGCAGGCCAATCAAGAATTTGTGTGGTTTTATTCTGGTGCCTGAATTTCGGTTCAATTCGGTAATTTCAGTTAAATCCTGATGCCTCCAAAATGCCGCCGGGAGACACCCACGCGCGTGTTCTCTGGCGCTTTCGGTGACGAGTTTTGTTTGGAAAATTTCTCCCGAACCATTGAGGCTCCAAAGGATGTTAAGGGCTGGACCTACATGCCTTTTAATGTACTTTCGTCGTATCAAATTTCCACAATTTTTCAGCGGCGTGTTTAAGAGAAAATCAACACACAAGCTTTTCAGTCGCTTGGACGAACTCGTGGTACACATGCACCACGAGTTCGTTCCAGGAAAGTATTGTCCCCGCTTTGACATCTCATGCGACTTTCATTTTGGCACGTCTTCTTTTGAGCAATTTTTGGCAACATGGTGGACTCTTTTTCTTGAGTTTTTCCCTTAGAGTAATGCAGTAAAGTATCCCGTAACGGCAGTGCAACAGCCTCTCCTCTTGTGAGGTGCAAGTTGCAAAGGTACACGTTGCAGGCCGATCAGGAACTTGAAAATTCATTCTACAACATGTGTACACACCACAATCTGTGATTTTTCATCAAAAATGGGCGGAACTTGTAAAATTGTCCAAAGTGGACAAATGTGTTTCACAAGTACTCCCGGTGATGTTTTACCCACTTGTGGGAAGCAGGGCCGGTACAGGCGCGTGTCCCCTAGCCGAGCAAGAACAAGGGAAGGCACAGTACAACTGAGAAGTCTACAACCTCGTGTAACTCACAACGAGCGCGTCAATCACAACACTAGCCGTTTCATACCTAAAAGGACGAAAAGAGGTACAACATGCAACCACAAAAACGGAATGTACAAAGGACAAATCAGCACAAAAGGAATCATCGTGCATGGTGCAAGAGTGCGGGCTTCTCATGCAGGCAAGCATGCCCGCAGAAGGAGCTGCAATACTGCGGCTCAAAAAAAACAGTACCCTTCTGCTCCATCAGCTGCATATGGGACTCCTGCTAACAACGTGTCATCAATGGAGATGAGCTGCCAAAAGCGGTGCATTACGAGGCATCGCTTTGGCATCTGCCAGTGCCTCGGCCACTGCCCGGCAATGGATAACATCCCACACAGGGCGGGCCTGCCACAGAGCAAGCAAAGCGACGCACCAAAGTGCAGCAAGCAGCAAAAAGTCAGGCGCCACGGGAATCCACTCGTGAAATATGAGATGGTGTAAGGTTCCCACAAAGCGTAAGTGAAATGATCAAGTCGGCAATAGACCAAACATCGCCCACAAGAGCTATGGATTGGTATGTGGCACTTCTCGCAACGAGCATGGGTTTGTGGGCCCTACAACAAGTTGCACAACTCATGACAACCTCGATGATCTCCCACAAGATGTGCTGCATGCACCCCATCTGCCAATAACAAGAAGCCTGCACACCATCCCCAACAAATGCACACAGCCAATCATAGTAGAAGCTGGAGTGTTGTGCCATATGCAACGATTCCAATTCCACTGCGGTCATTCCCTGCTAACGCCAAACGCATTCTGGAAGGTGCAACTTGCCGTCGTTCGCGGAGTCATCCCATCGCACCTGCGCTATCTGCTCTACGTGACACAACTCCAGCATGTGCGGACAGGTCTGCACTTGCGCATGCTCAAGCTGGATCGGAGTAACACATATGGGCAGACCGACCGGGACGCCCTACACGAGCAAGCCAAGCAAGACCTAGTGTGGTCTTGGGCCATCACACAGTCCATCAAGCTGTACTAGCGGCTGTGAGCTTTCGTAGTAAGAGTGTAGGGCCTCATGGCGGCGTACGCCATGTCCAGTGGCGTCATCCAAGGAGGGGGTCTCCACCACTTCTGGTACGTCTTGGACACTGCGCTGCTCATCACCGCGTCGAACGCCAATGTACCCCGAGCAGCATAGGAAATCTATCAAGACCGGTGGCTGTGGCCATTCTCTGCGTAGTCGACGTTGCCATCCTGTTCGCGCCAAGAATATCCACAGTCCAGAGGAACGCCACACCGTGCGTAGAAGAAATTTAGCGCCTCAACGGGAAAAATGTAACGCCCAGAAGTTCGACCTCATCATCCCAAACCATCCCGCCGAGGAGCTAAGCAAGTCGAAGGCACAGTGCAAGTAGACAAACAAGTCATCAAGAACGGGGGGCGGCGAGAGTACATCAAAATGGTACGTGGGAACATCAACCGAGCAACCACAGCGGGCAATGATGAAGCAGAAATGAAGAAACATGGCAGAAAGGTCATGTCTAGGGTAGTGCGACACCCAATGGCACTCCGGATGCTCCGCGGGATCCTGGATGGCATGCTCACCGTGCGCTGGCCGTACAGAAAAACCGGTACAACAGTGGGTCCTGCCCGATGGTGGCATTTACACCCGCAACCGCAACGTGCGACCAAACCCAGAGGCATATGTGCATCAATGGTGCACAGCGTGGATAGACCACTGGCAGCTACCAGTCAACATCAACGCCATGAAACGCAGCGGCTGCTGGTGCAGCGTGAACGCGACGCCCGCAGGAAGATAGCCAATAGTGCACCCGCAATATGGCCCAAGGTCACACGAGCGAACGCGACACGGTGTTTCAACGAACCATCACGGTTCAGTCCAGTAGTACGATAATGGCAGTGGGTTAGTTCAGCGGGGTTAAGCTCCTGCCATTGGTAGATCGCACCACCCCCCCCTACATCACTGGCATCAGTGATCAGGACTATCTCGCCCTCAGGGCGGGGCACTCCCAGGCAGTTGGAGGAGGCAATCTTCTTCTTCAACTCCTGGAAACACTCTTCCTCTCTGGAGGTCCACCTCCAGGGAGTACTTTTCTTGATCAGGTCAGTGAGGGGTGCAGAGGAGTAAGTAAAATTGTGGATGTGACGCCGATAGAAATTACAGGCGCCCACAAAACTCCTCACATCGTGTAGACCCTTCTTACGGTCATCGCGAATCTGCATGTCCTGTAGGGGCTGCATCTTAGACGCGGCTGGTTTCCACCAGCCATACCCCACGTCGAAACCCAAATACTCCATCTCCTCTTTCATAAACTCGCATTTTTCGAGTTTGATTCGGAGATGGTTTTCTTGACAGACAATGAAAAATTCACGGAGGAGAAGGACGTGGTCCTCTTTGGTATCAATACCCAAACTCACGTCGTCGATGTGAGCCTCCATTTCTGCACCCCGAGAAATCAGCTCTTGTACTAGAGGCCTGCGCCTCAGTATGTACAAAATTTTGTTCATAAGCTCCTGGAAGAGCGCTGGGGCATTAGCCACCCCGAAAGGCATAACCTTCCACTTGAAGACACGACCCTTAGGGGTTATAAAGGCCAACAGCTCCTGAGCTGCGGCGGTTAGGTCCACCTGCCAGAAACCAGAGCGTTTGTCCATTTTGGTCTTATACCTGCATTTGGCAATACGGTCCAGGGTGTTTTCCATGTTAGGAATACTCCCTGAGTGGTTCTGGAGGTTTCTTGTTGACCTCACCATAGTCTACAACAAGACGTAGGGCAGTCGACCCTGGTTTGGCAACAAGGAAACAGGGACTGCAGTGATGGGGATAGTCCCCGTGTTTATACTCTTCATCGAGGCCAGCATCAATGCATTCTTGGATCTGGCGCTCGATTTCTTCAACCTGTTCCTGTGGAGCGGGATAGGGACGACGCCTCACTCGCGTCTTTTCAAATTCTGGTTTCAATTTCAGGTCCATCTGGACCAGTTTTTTACAAGAAAGGGGAGGCGGCAAGGCGCCGAACACCTCCTCATAGGTTATCAGCAGTTTCTTCAGGCGGGTGTCAAGGTTAAGACTCTCGAGTTTCTGAAGGAAATCCTCCTCAGCATGGAGGTTGCTTTTTCCATGTTCTTTCTTTTTCTGCCGATCAGCAGTTTCGGCAGGCACAGTACCATCGTCCCACTCAGGGGGACATTGCTGCCCATAGTGTAGAGAATACACTAGAGGTATCTCAGGATCAGGCAGCGTATAGGACTCATCGTCCTCCTCAGACCAGATGGAGGATTTCCAGGTCTGTCTGAGGTATTGCAGCCGCTCTGGGCGCTCAATACCTTCAGCCTTCAGGTACAACAGCCGCCGGAGTTCTTGAGTGTCATGCTCAGACAATGGCATGTTATTAGCAGCAGGCCGCGCCAGAGCATCAGCACTCCGGGCCACGGGTTCACCTGTGTGCACAGGCTGCATGTGTAGCACTGGCTTCCCAACAAGGGAAGCGGTTTCAGAGGTTGACTCTAGATCTACCTCCTCTAGCAACAGCTGGGCTAGGAAAGCACTATGTTTTAGGTCAACACAGCTGGGATCAACAGAGGGAATAGTGCTGGCGATCTCAGACAGTTGGTCGTCAGCATCCTCTTTTACAGCTGCAGGTTCCAGATAGTCGTCGGGAGACTCACACCCTGTAAGTGTGGCAGATAGGTGCTCAGGAGATCGATTTTTGAGATCATAAAGGGTCAGGCCACGATTTTCGGCCATGACCTCTTTCAGTAGCACCTGGTCTAGGTCACACAGGGGTACAGGATTGAGAGATCCATCGACGATGGACAGGAAACTGGCCCACTCAGGGGCCTGCATAGCTGTGTCTGAGTCCTCAGGCACATAGATGGGGCCGTCGGGGAGTTGCACTCTTCCCACGGTCATTCGATCTAGCATACGGCGCCAGTAAGCATGTTCACCAGAGCAACCCCAGTCAGGGGTGCACATAACAACCCTTCCTCCCTCATAAGCGATTTTGGTTAGAACCTTCGCGAGCAGGGAGAAGGGAGGGTTAGCATACGCTAGGCCCATTGCTTTCCAACCCATGTCCGACGTCACAATCTTGGGCTTCGCAACCACACCCTTTATCGAGATCGAGACCTTGGGAATCACCTCGGCTTCCTCGTTGCCAGTCCAATCCGCGAGAAAAAGCGACGGCCAGATGTCCACTGTGGCCTGTGGCACAAAAGGGTAAACAAACGTTGCGGCCATGAAGGGGAGGTGGAACCCCTTAACGTGAGTGCAGGAACCCCCTGCAGCTCTGGATGCACCGCACTTACCCCGCTGGAACACCCGCTGAAACCCCCCTTCTAGCGATGGAACCCCCCCTTCCAGTGCTGGAACCCCCTCCCCCCCTTCCAGCAACCCTTCCAGCGCCGCAACCCCCTTCCAACACCCCTTCCAGCCCATTGCACCATATTTCCTCCGAAACCGCAAAACAAAATGAGCTGTTACCACACGAGACGATGCTGACCTTTTAGCATGCGCACCAATAGTCGCCGCCTCCTTTGGATTTTCCAGCATGAGTACCGAATGAAGAGGGGATGGAGTTGCCGGCCTTGGAGGCCCTTGCGAAGGAAGTATAGTGGGAGTTGCAAAAAGTGAAGGAGTTTGAGGATGTTGTGGTATCCGCACAACCAATGACAAGCTGCCACATTGGCACCGGGATCGCCCCTTGACACACAAGACTTGAGGCAAAGCCCTCTCCATATTTTTGCCGTGCAACGTGGATATTCCCCCCAATGCCTCTTGTGGTCGATATGTGCCCTTGTCCCATGACGGGGTGCCGAAGCCCTTGTATGAGTAACCGATGGACATTGATGTTGGGGATATGGTTGTTCTCATGTCGGAGTTGATCCACTATGGCAGAGCCGTTCCGGTAGAATTACCTGTAGGCACGCCACGAGTTATTGCCTTCGTCGCGCTGGCCAATTGCAATTGGCACTACAACAACACCGTGCCGATTTTGCCTCCACCGTGGGCCTATGCCGAAGCGCACATACCAAGATCGGAGGAATGTGGGCGTTCCGGATGCCGCAAGAAGGTTGCACAACCCCCGCCCGTATGCTTCATGTGCCCGAAGGTCCCACTGTGCCACAACCATGGGACTGGAACTTGCTCCGCTTGCGATGCAACACTTACCGCCCCAACGCCCGAACTCTTTGAAGTGCGTGCTCCGTATTCACCCCTTGGTAGTCTATCGCAAGGTTCTTCAGCATCTGTGGGACCAAGTTGTGTATGTACCTTCGCCGCCATGCCTCATGCCACTTGGAAACACTGGACTTATGACACAGCACCTGCCACAGCCCCCGGGACCTGTCACTGCGCAACAGCCCGTGGATGTACAAGCATAACCATGCCTCCCGGAGAACTGTGCTTTCGGACCACACACCCACGAGGAGAAGCGCCTACCGCAACCCAGTTCCCGCTTCCCACTGCGCAGAGCGAACCCCGGCACCATGCTCATCATCCGCTCTGGGCGGTTGGGCGGCATAGCCTATTGTGGCGACCCCGATGGGGATGAACTACGTGTGCTACAATGAGATCCAGTACCAAGGGAGACCCAAAAGGTTGTGGACCCCATGTTCCTTGTAGACTTTGGCCTTACCTCAACTCTACCATCTCGGGCGCGCAAAAGAGGGAGGGAATGCTATGTCACCCCTGCATTTTCCGGGATCCCCAAACCAAGGGGGACAAAACCAGAAATGGCTGCCTCAAATCTGCCTTCTCAAGGGCCCAAAGGAGGGAGGAAATGCTACGTCACCCCTGCATTCTCGGGGATCCCCAAACCAAGGGGGACGAAATCCGAATTGGCTGCCTCAACCCTGCCTTCTTGGGGGCCCAAAAGAGGGCGGAAATGCTACGTCACCCGTGAATTCTCGGGGATCCCCAAACCAAGGGGAACAAAAACCACAAATGGCTGCCTCAACCCAGCCTTCTTGGGGGCCCAAAAGGGGGCGGAAATGCTAGGTCACCCCTGTATTCTCGGGGATCCCCAAACCAAGGGGGACAAAATCAGAATTGGCTGCCTCAACTCTGCCTTCTCGGGGGGCCAAAAGAGGGCAGAAATGCGAAGTCACCCCTGCATTCTCGGGGATCCCAAAACCAAGGGGGACACAATCAGAATTGGCTGCCTCAACCCTGCCTTCTTGGGGGCCCAAAAGAGGGGGAAACTGCTACCATGCCACGTCCGATCAGTTAAGAAATATGTTGTTCCCAGTGTTTGTAGGTGCGAGAAACAAGGTGTACCGTTGTCCGGTTGCTTGATTTCAGATGGGCTCAACAGTGTTGGAACCCGCACCGGAACCCTTTCCAGCACTTCGCTGGAAGGGAGGTTCCAAGGCTAGAAAGGAGGGGTTCCAGCATTGGAAGGGGATTCCAGCGGGGGTTCCAGCAGGTGTTCCGGCGCTGGAAGGGGGTTCCAGCAGGGTTCCAGCAGGGTTGCAGCATGAGATCCAGCACTCGTTCTACCTCCACATTCGCTGCCCTCCGGCCACATTTCTCACGCTATTGTACCAGTCTTTCATCTTGATCATGGACCGCTCGAATTTTCAGGTTCTTGCATCATGGCTTGACAAGGCCTATGCTGTTGTGGGGACCCGAGGATATTCAGCCCCTGTTGGTTGTGAACTTGAAACCCTCATAGCTCAAACCACAGGTACTGCAGCTATTTTCAAGCCCACCACCACTGTTGGTCGTGTCCAAGTGAAGGGGCTCATCATGCATGATCGACCCCCCCGTGTGGTGAGCGATTACATTACCGAAGTTATCAACAAAAACCCCCATGTTCCCATAGTCCTATTCTTCCTTCATCCCAAAGTCGTGGACGATTTGCACCTCAGCATCACCTCTAGGCTCGCCACCAACTCCAACAGCACCATGAAGCTCCATGTTTGGGAGGACCAGTCCGGTGACGTCCTCTTTGCTAGGAGGCCCCCCACAAGCAAGAAGATGGGCAAGGACAACTATTTACTCCCCCATCCCACAACTCACACACTCCGCTTCCTCTCCCTCAAAGATGCACGCAGACAGATCCCCATCTACTCGTTGCCCACGTTCAGCCAGTTGTACTGGAGGCTTGACGACCGCTATGGCCGTACCACCCCCACAATGATGTCCACTACTCAGGAGGAGCCCTTTCTTCTTTTCCTATGCGCCACCCCCTTGCATTGATTGGCAGCAACGAGGACGTTGACTCTGGCGCTGTAGCTGGCACACCCACCAATGAGAACCCCAATGCCATCGTCAACTCTGGGCTTTGCCGCGACCATGGTATCTTTGCCGCCTCCCCGGTCCACAACGCCACCAAGGACGAGTGCATCACCAATCCGGGTCACAAGTGGGGGTCCATCTTCAACTCCAGTGTGCCGGGTCCAAGCCGTGAAGGAGACAGCCGTGGCCCAAGTGCTTGCAACAGCCGCTTGGGACTGCCCCCACCCAGCGAGTGTCCTAGAAAAGGGGGGGGCTCCACTGGAGCGCTTCCAGCGGCACACCCCATACCACTCCGGGGTTGTATGGTACGAAAAAGAGCTAGGTAGTGTGCATAGCATGCAGATGATTAGGACCTACAAGGCACTGACCGATGTGCATACACACACGTGAACGTGCGGTTGCGGGGTGCAGTACACAAGCAAATGCTGCTTGACAAGCGGCAGAAGGCTGGTCGTCATCAACATGAGCGTGCAGAGTGTCTCATTGGTAGGGCCATGGGATAGACCAAAGACATCTGTGAACCGGCCGTTAGTCACCGCAGGTGGCGAACCATTGCTCACGACAGCACCACCCTCATCGGCACAAGTGTGACACTTGATACAGTGGGGCGTCTGGGCCTAGAGAAGAGGGTCCCCTTCGCCACAGCACCCAAGGTTCTTGATATGGCCAACGGTGAGGTGGTGACACGCCGCTACTCCGAGAGCTCGCGGGACGTTTCGGGGGGGTGTGACATCCCCCACAAAGACATGTGTTGTTCGATCCGTGGCTTGAAAAACGAGTGGGGGCGGATATAGGGCAAGAAGCCGCACGGCGACATTACGCGATGCAAACGTCCTAAGGAAAGGTGCGCACTAAGCTGGACTATGTGGTGTCGGCACAAGAAGTAATTGAGGGTGCGGCGGACCAAACCTCCGAGGCGGCGCACCAAAATGGCTACTACCAGTCGTTGAATGCCGTCTTTGGCATTTTATCTCTCGCTTTGCTAAGCAAATTGCTCATGGAGGAGACAAGCTTGCTACCACCCAAGACCCTGAAGGTCCCGCATGTGCCCATAAGAAAATGTCCCGGTAATGACATGAATAAATCAACGCGTGCAATAGTCGTGGAGTCTAGTGTACACCGCTATCGACGGCGAGTATGGTTTCTCCGGATGCGGCGGGCCCGTCCACCTTTCAACTTCCTCTGACATCAATTTGCTATTTTGAAGGGTTCAGAGATCTCCAGAGCTTCCTTTACTCCGTCGTCGTGCAACACGTCCAACAAGGGCTGGGCGCGGCCATCCTCATGACCATTGAGAGCAAGGGCGTAGAGCTAGACAAATACACCGGCCCTGCTGCTGCAAGCAGACCAGGAACAACTGTTCACTGAGGCATGTGAACAGTCCATGGCGTTGTATGGACGCTTGCGTGTCGGAGTAGTCACAGCACAGGGTGTGTCCCACCCATACGGGATCCATGGAGACCTGGTGCAAGGGGCACCTGCATTCCGGGGGATCCCCAAACCAAGGGGGACAAAATCAGAATTGGCTGCCTCAACTCTGCCTTCTCCGGGGGCCAAAAGAGGGCGGAAATGCTACGTCACCCCTACATTCTCGGGGATCCCCAAACCAAGGGGAACAAAAACCAGAATGGGCTGCCTCAACTCTGCCTTCTCGGGGGCCCAAAAGAGTGCGGAAATGCTAGGTCACCCCTGCATTCTCGGGGATCCCCAAACCAAGGGGGACACAATTAGAAATGGCTACCTCAACTCTGCCATTTGGGGGGCCCAAAAAAGGGAGGAAATGCTACGCCACCCCTGCATTTTCCAGGATCCCCAAATCAAGGGGGACAAAATCAGAAATGGCTGCCTCAAATCTGCCTTCTCGAGGGCCCAAAGGAGGGAGGAAATACTACGTCACCCCTGTATTCTCGGGGATCCCCAAACCAAGGGGGACAAAATCAGAAATGGCTGCTCAACTCTGCCTTCTTGGGGGCCCAAAAAAGGGCGGAAACGCTATGTCACCCCTGCATTCTCGGGGATCCCCAAACCAAGGGGGACACAATTGGAAATGGCTGCCTCAACCCTGCCTTCTCGGGGGCCCAAAAGAGGGTGGAAATGCTATGCCACCCGTGTATTCTCCAGGATCCCCAAACCAAGGGGGACAAAATCAGAATTGGCTGCCTCAAATCTGCCTTCTCGGGGGGCCAAAATAGGGTGGAAATGCTACGGCACCCCTGCATTCTCGGGGATCCCCAAACCAAGGGTGACAAAATCAGAAATGGCTGCCTCAACCCTGCCTTCTCGGGGGCCCAAAAGAGGGCAGAAATGCTACGTCACCCCTGTATTCTCGGGGATCCCCAAACCAAGGGGGACACAATTGGAAATGGCTGCCTCAAATCTGCCTTCTCGGGGGCCCAAAAGAGGGTGGAAATGCTATGCCACCCGTGTATTCTCCAGGATCCCCAAACCAAGGGGGACAAAATCAGAATTGGCTGCCTCAAATCTGCCTTCTCGGGGGGCCAAAAGAGGGTGGAAATGCTACGTCACCCCTGCATTCTCGGGGATCCGGAAAACAAGGGGGACAAAATCAGAATTGGCTGCCTCAACCCTGCCTTCTCGGGGGCCCAAAAGAGGGCAGAAATGCTACGTCACCGCTGTATTCTCGGGGATCCCCAAACCAAGGGGGACAAAATCAGAATTGGCTGCCTCAACTCTGCCTTCTCGGGGGGCCAAAAGAGGGTGGAAATGCTACGTCACCCCTGCATTCTCGGGGATCCGGAAAACAAGGGGGACGAAATCAGAATTGGCTGCCTCAACTCTGCCTTCTCGGGGACCCAAAAGAGGGCAGAAATGCTATGTCACCCCTGAATTCTGAGGGATCCGCAAACCAAGGGGGGACAAAATCAGAATTGGCTGCCTCGACTATGCCTTCTTGGAGGCCCAAAAGAGGGGGAAAATGCTACGTCACCCCTGCATTCTCGGGGATCTGCAAACAAAGGGGGACAAAATCAGAAATGGCTGCCTGAACCCTGCCTTCTCGGGGGCCCAAAAAAGGGGGGCCCTGCTACGTCAACCTCCATTCTCGGGGATCCCCAAACCAAGGGGGACAAAATCGAAATGGCTGCCTCAACTCTGCCTTCTCGGAGGGCCAAAAGAGTGCGGAAATGCTACGCCACCCCTGTATTCTCGGGGATCCCCAAACCAAGGGGGGACACAATCAGAATTGGCCGCCTCGACTATGCCTTCTCGGGGGCCCAAAAGAGGGCGGCAATGCTACGTCACCCCTGCATTCTCGGGGATCTGCAAACAAAGGGGGACACAATCAGAATTGGCTGCCTCAAATCTGCCTTCTCGGGGGCCCAAAAGAGGGCGGAAATGCTAGGTCACCCCTGCATTCTCGGGGATCCCCAAACAAAGGGGGACAAAATCAAAAGTGGCTGCATTGGAGACAAGGACAAAACTGTGGGTATGCAGCCCAAAAGAATCCCAACAAAAATTTTTTCGCACAAATGGTGTGCTTGCATCGAAAAACACCCTTAAAACCCTCCCATGGACCATTTCAAAAAAGGGGGGGTTTCCGAAACCGCTCATGGTATCGGATTTCTGAGAACCCAGCCCCCCCCCCCCCCCCTGGTTAAGAATCGCGTTGAACGGAGGGTTGAAACTGCAGAATGATGTGAATCAGGTCTGTGGGGTGATTATTGTTTTCACCAGTTTTTCCGCTCGCCGGCAACCGCTTTTGCCACCGCGCCCAAGACCCGCCTTGATCTCCGTCAACTTCAAGCATAGGCCTAATCAGACCCTCACAGCAGCGGTCACAAGGAGCCTCCAGGGACCAGCCTGACTGAGGCCTGAACACACGTACAAAATGCGACGGCATACCAGCTCAAAAAATTGAGGCGCCCGTTCCTGCAAGCAGCGCAATGTGTTATTGCAGGACACGTCTGGCGGGCGCTCGGCGTTGGTCAGCTGCATCCCACTGCAACTGGACGCTAACTGCAGGATCATTGCCCCGTGCGAATCAACGTCTTGCAGCAAGTGGTCACGCATGACTGAGCAATGAATGCAGATGCAGACGTGATGACATGGTGGATGGGAGGAGACATTGGTGTTGGGGCCGTCAGAAAGGGGGGCGTTTGATCCACAAGAGCATTGGGGGAAGCCAATTGACATGCCCTGTATGACTACAAGCACGTTTTCAAATCAGATTGGACCAGGATTGGATTAGACATGTCCGCCGCAGCGTGCAATGGCCCATTCAGACAGGCTTCACGTTGCATCAACAGAACGTTGAATTTGCCTCTTGGAATTGTCCCTCCACTGCAAATGCCACTGAATTTACACCTGGCGAATATCGCAAAATGCTGTGCAGGGGAGAGGGCGATTACACCCCGTGGCCTGACCCCCCCACCAATGCCGGCCCCATGGAGCACTTCGCGGGTCAAGTCTGAACCCCTGCCAAGGCCCCCTATTGGAGCTGCCGGCAGTGCGACCCTGCACCGTGCGGGTCAATCCGAAGGCCAGCAGCCCACCCTACTCCCCAGGAGCTCCCTGGAGCTGGCTGTGCGCCACGTGCCGCAGGTTGGGCTCCGCATAACAATATCAGGGACTCTTCCCTCGGCGGACCCCTAGGATTTCCCGTTGGGTGTGCCGGTTTTGCCATACAACCGGTGCTCCTTCCCTGGGAATCAAACTCAGAAGTTCAGGACACGCAGCAACCATCCTGGCCACTTGGCCAAACCACTTGACTGATCTCCTGGAAGCTGGGAGGGGTGCTGTCAATATCAACCCTGCGGGACAAGTGCTCTGCAAGATGCTATCTCTCCTCCAATGCCGCCAAAAGCTGGCTTTGGAAGCTGGGAGGATGCCCAGGGAGGGGAATGCACCATTTAGTTCGCTCAGGATCTGCTCGTGCTTGTGTGCATTGGGGTCTTGGGTATCCACACAGAATTCTAGCAGCATCGTGCGGCTCTCACGGGTCTTGTTTATGGACTGTACACGCTGTGTCTTCTCAGCGGCCAGAAAGTTTAGCAACTCATACAGTTCTACTGCAACCTGTGGGAAAGGTAGCAGAGTAGGTGTATCAGGCCCTCTCTGCAACCGAGGAATGCGACGAAACGCTAGAAAAATGTGACATCCCCAGTTTCGTAGCATCGCCCCTCCGAGCAGTGCCTGATAATGCTGTTGCTGCTGCCCCACCAAACGTCCCTCCGGAAAGAGAGACTGGTTTGCAGTTGACGACGGGCATTGGGGGCTCAGACAGGGAGCATGTAAAGCCTCCTCCCCCACTTAATAACTCCCCCAGCACACTTCACGACTCCACCTGCACAAATGCCATTACACAGCACGGAGGAAAGGGCAACGCTGCAAAAAATTGCGCTGGACGCCACCACGACCACCATCTGCTGGCACTGTACAGAGGTAAGCACGCGGACTAACCAGCACCGTCATTCACACCTCCATGGCCTTCATGTTGATGACGGGAATGATGGGGGAGCTGCGGATGTAGGTCTTTTGCTCGTACTGCAACAATGCAGATTGTGTGAGCGCAACAAAATTCTGCTGCATTTCGATCAAGCTCTGAGAAAATGGATGCATGGGTCGGGTCGGGTAGAGGGCAACGGCAGTGGCTGGGTCGAGGCTGCCGGGTCCCACTGGGCAGTACACAGTCTACCCCCAGAATATGCCAAATAGGGTATATGTCATTCACACCCACACTTTCATGGCATCGCCCCTCCGAGAAGTGCCTGATAATGCTGTTGCTGTTGCCCCACCAAACGTCCCTCCAGAAAGAGAGACTGGGTTGCAGTTGACGAGGGGCGTCAGGGGCTCAGACAGGGAGCATGTAAACCCTCCTCCCCCACTTAATAATTCCCCAAAACACGTAAAACCCCTCCAAGGCTGGCCGTTGCACCAACAACCGTAATGGCCATGCCTTTTTCCAAACCAATGCCACAGGAGCAAAATTCAGCACGTCGTCGTTGAAATTCAATCACTAATTCATTCCAACCAAATTGCAGGTGCTCAAAACAATAGATTGATCAAATTGGCGGCGCTGGAAGACACCAAATACGGCAGGATTGGTGCGATTACTGCTACTGCAACTGCTACTGTTTCTTGCGACTTAATGACCTCCCCGCTTCAGAAGCTTCGGGGTTGATAATTGGAAGGGGGGGGGGGGGGGCGATCTTTGAAGGCTGGGGATCCCGTACCTCCATCCCATGCATTCTCTCACAGGCCCAGATGTTCTATGGAAACCGCACAGCCGTCACAGGTGCCGTCATGGTCCCTATGATCGCTGTGCGCCAGGGTCACCAGCGGAGCCCGCAACAATGGCAAAGCTGCCGCCATCGGCCACGTGTACATGGAGCAGGCACATGCTGCAGACCAGGAAGCCCAGGTCCAGCCCAAACCACGAGGTGTCCTGCCATTGCCCGCAGGTCCTCAGGCCAACCCAAAGATGATCTGAAAACCTTTTCCTTGTACAAAATCTGAGTTTCCTTGGAGAAATTGTGTTGTTGCCCCCAGAAAAATGACAAAAATCACAACCAAACTTCCTTCAAGTCCCCAATAAGCGCGACATAGAAGTCCAATTCATGACTACAAAATCCGAAGGGATTTCGAAACGATCCCTTCCTCATGTCCTGAAGTAAGAAAGAAGTAGAACATGATGCATCGTTACATACAGAAACATATAACAATGCACATAGCAATTATACTGGGGGGGGGCGCAGTGAGTCTTCTTTGCTTTGTCTGTTTGCGCATACCCAACTGTTAGGAGGTGCCCGACGAAAAGGTGCTGGGTTTGGGTCAACCAAGGGGGGTTGGGTTGTTGAGGTCTAAAGGGCCGCAATTGGTCATGTGTGGACCTGCCACTATCGCTCCAGCCGCGCCTGCCCCGTGGCCTTCATTGCTTTCTCAGTTCTTCGTGTGCTCTCTCGGCCGCAGGCCTTGTTCGTGACCCCAAGGGTCCAAATCCCTACCTCCATGGCTGGGGTCAGGGTTGTGGGCTCATGGGTTCTGGGCTTCACCGCCTGGTCACACGTTGCACTAGTGATTGAGTTTGGGTTGTGGCATACATTCTGTGTTCCATGTTTGGGGTCACCTATACTTCGGGTGTGCTCGCTTGCGCTGGCCTCTCTTGGCCACACTCCCTATGCTCAAAGGTCACCATGGCATGGCATGGAGGGCTCGCGGTGTGAGAGGTTAAGTGTTAGCCAGTTTGGTTGCTGCCACCAACCCTACCAAGGCATGCGGTCCTTAGGATTGAAAAACCCCACTAGGTACACGTGTTTTGGAGTTAACAGAGACATGCAACATTCAAGGGGGGGGGGGGGGCGGATTGGCGGTTTGTCACCCATCAAGGGGTGGTGCTGCATGACAAGGTGTCGTCATTACCATCGAGAAGGGAAGGTAGGGGAGGGGCCTCAAGCATCGGAATCATCCTCCCACTCGTCGTGTGCCCTCTTGTCGGTTGCTGCATAATCCCTGCCTTCTTGCGCATCACCACCTGGGCTAAAGTATTTCACATGTGTGTTGCATTTCCATCACCCATACTCAAGAGCTGAAGGTAGTGGTTCTGGTGCTTGTGGAGAATTGGGCGCCTTTGGCGCCCATGGGCTCCTTAGGCCGATACCTTTGACAACCCAGGGGTGCCAAAACAAAATCTCCGGCGCCTCTGGTGCCGAGGAAGCACATTGTTCCGTGCAACCATTTTGGGGTCCGTAGAGGGGGGGGGTTCCCCCACTTTGGGGTCGGGTCTTGACTAGGAGCAACCCCCGTGTGTTGGCCCTAGGGGCGTGGTTTGCCATAATGAGGGCAACACATGCGCGTTGCAGACACCACAAGGCAGGAATAATGCTCTCAAACTGCAAAAAACAGTGAAACTTGCAACAAGAAGGAAAAATCACCATTCCATGACCATCGGAGTACTTGCCTGTACAAAACCCACTGAGTGGGTGGGGGTTGGGTTGGGTGTGTGTGGGGGGGGGGGGGGGCATTGATTTGTTGACACCATCGCTCTCTACAATGGAGAGACTACGGCCCCGGCTCAATGTGTAAGGCGTGGTAGGGAATCCCACCCTTCTACTGTGGTTCTGGAGGAGGGGCGTTACTCCCTTGGTGAGAAGCAGTAGAGCCCCATTGTTGCTTATGCTCGCCAAACAAGGTGCGCATTCCCGCACGGAAAGTGTTTCGTTTCGTTTCGTTTCGTTTTAAGTTTCATAACGCTTCGCGTTTCGAGTCACACCACATGGGGTGCCCGACCCCATGAAAGTGTCGGTTCGGTGCCTTCCGCGGCCACTCCCACTCCCATTTCATTTGTCACCCGGGGAGTATCTATTTCTCACTCAACCGCATCACTGCTGCACGAAGTACTCTTTGGCGTGAGCGACTACACTCCTTCAGAATTTGTGTGTCACTACGGGCATCGCGGGCCAATCCGCCAACCCATCGATATTACCCAAGTTGGTCCACAAGCAACAACAACTTGTATACCTCATCCGCATACCTGGGCGCAAACAGGGTGTCCTTAGCCCACAACAATCGAGGAGCATAAGGACAGTGTGAACGCACCATGTAACCACCAGCGTTCGCCCCTAGAGCACCGCCACATCGAGCTGGGGCTGAGCTCGACGGCGGCATCTTCAATGAGCAACAAACGACATTTGTATAGCGCCTTGTCTTGCCTGATCTAGCGCTCAAAGCACTCTTACAAGCCGCCATAGGTTTCGTTTAGCTGACTTCAGCAGATTCTCACGTGCCTGAATCGGCAACGAATCTTGAATATCTTCCACATATGGTTGAGTTAGGACCTAGGACCAAGACATATCCCCAACCGGAAAGGGGGCTATCCATATCGCGTTGGGAGCCCCCCCACACACGGGTAAGAGGGGTGGGTCCTTGAAAAAAAAAAGAGTGCTTAGGGGACCTATTGCGCAATGTAGAGGGGTGGAGTGTGCAAAAAATAGTGAATACAATGACAATGAATTGCTCGTCTTGTTTGCTGTTGGAATTATTTCCAACGTGCGCCGTAGGCGCCGTAGGGGAGGAGCCCTCAATGGCGAAGCAAGTGTGCTGGTTGGTGCTTCCGGGTGGTGTGCGCACTTGTTTGGGCGTTCACAAGCAAATTGTCTATATCATGTGTCCCCTTACCATGGGGAAAGATATTTTGGGCAGGTGAGAGTTGGATTGTTGTCCCTCTACCCACAAAGGCTGCTTCTCTGCCCGTGTGGCGCCCGCTCTCCTGCCAGCACTGCCAAGCTTCAAATTCCATCATTCAGAAACCGTGAACCAAAGGGGGAGGGGACCCTTTGCACAGCCCTCGATATGGCGACGGCGGGCACCCCAACACATATGAGTCAAAATGACCCCCATGACGCACTGATCATTTTGGGGTGTGTATCATGGAGAAAATCCAATTTCGAGCCACTGGTGCACAGACAGACAGCCCCATTTCACCCCTACCCCTCACCGCAAACCCCTCCTTCGCTGGACCTCCGTGCCATCCCCTCAGCCTTGTGGAGCAATTTTCTCGTTGTTTTACCTGTTATTTTAGCAAATGCCCGTCTCCGTTATCGTTTATAACGTTGCATGACGTACTGTGGCACACAAAGGCGAGAATCGCTGACAGCAAGGAGTGGCTCTGGTTCGCCGTCCAATCATGTGAGACGTGTGCTGGATATTCACGGGGGAGTGTCTGCAGTGTGTGTGCACTGTGGCTCAAAGTGTACATTTCTTGCTCATATCTCGCGATTTTGATTGAAACTTACGGAAGCACATTTCCATGTTACGGTGGAGGGTTGTCACGTCACTACTAAAGTACCATCACGCAGCACACGCATCAAAAAGCGTGTGGATACTGCTGTAGACGCTCCAGTATTTTGTGGACATTGGTGGCACTGCATGCGGACACCTAGAGGACTGTGACCGTAGTTGGTCACAGTTGTGACTCCAAACTTAAATTGTGGCTCTGCTGGTGTTCCATTCTACACATCCCTTGAGCCGGCATGGCTCAGAGCCCCGGACAATGACGATGCTCCCTCCCATGACTCACTTCATGGCAGTCTACCAGTTCCAAAGATAGAGGCCACAAGCGGGAGCCGCAAGCAGGATACTGTGCAGCACATCACACACCATTGTCCTGTTGCAGGCAACCAGAGAGTTCTCCAGGGTCTCAATGTCATACTTGGCCTTTGCCAATTGCCGTGTGAGGGTGGCCTTCCGCTGCTGCTCATTCATTGCTTGCAACTCTTGAGATGCCTGAAGGGAGGGCATTACAGATGAAATCGTGTGACAGCCAACAATGGGCTGGCACATGGGCAGTGGGGCCAGACGGGTGGGCCATCCCACCCGCTGCCGCGGAAGCATCAGCAAGCAGCCAGAATGACTGAAGTGTTATGCTGCAAGAGCAGAGCTTCTTTTCAGGAGAGATCTTGAACTCTGCGATGATGCGGTGGGGTATTGTGCCCAATACCTCGCCTTGGACAATATACAGGGCGATGACCATCATCTGTCTTACCCTCCCCCCCCTTGCGCGGAAAGTCAGGAAAACAACGGTCAGACCGGGTCCCGGTGCTTGACAAGGTGGTGCTTGCACACGATGCGCGGTACCATGTCACCGAAAACCTGCCCGCACCTCACCCTAAGCACAATTGTCGTAACAGGGCACTAGAACACAATGTGCAGGCAAATTTCAGCAAGTTCTGGAGGTCCTTACTCCCCATCAGGGGCATCAGGAGCTGTGAAATAGAAGCCCTTTCCAACCTTGCGCCTCATCTTCAATAATTGCACATGCTTGCCCTCTGGGGCAGGCTTTGGAGCAGCCTTGGCTTCAGGGTCTGGAATGGGCTTTCTATTCCTTGGGACAAAACTGTCATCAACAATATCTTTGGTGAATAAATGCTTGCCATGCTTCAGAAACCAACTTCCCAAATTGTGCATGTGAAGGGTGGACCAGATGCATGTGACAGCCAAGCCAGGAGTAACGACGTTCGTCATGGCTGAAAATCACATCAAAACAAACAGCAGTGGGTTGCAGTACCAAGCATAATGCTGTTATGAGCAGGAGGACTCATCCCAAACATGACACAGCCCCTGTTTCCCTCTACAATCGGCACACAATCACGTTCTGCTAAGTTTCGGCCATAAAAACTGTGGTCAGAAAAATAACGGTCAGACCGGGTCCCAGTGCTTGGACAAGGCGGTGCTTCCGCAAGGGGGGGGGGGGGTATGACCAAGGTACAGTTTGTCGAAGCCCAAGGTGCAACACATGTGCGGACTGCATTCATTTCGGATCGAATTTTGATGCAGTTCCAATCATGGCTAAAGAATTGGTGGGACACATCATGCATGCTGTGCCACTTTAAGTGTTGTGTCGCATCAATCCACTTAGCATGGCTCTCCACCAAACTGAACTTGAATTGATGAATCAGGGTCTACACTTGCCCTCTAACATAAGCTCAAGCAACGTCCCTTAACAGCAATGGGTAAAGGGACAAGGAGTGGTAGTGGCACGCCACTTGGCTGCTCGTGCACGTTTTGATGTGCGTCCACGGCAAAGGGTTTCATGGCAACTGAATGCACGTGAATCGGTGGAAGCTACGATGCTTCAATGCCTGCAAGGCAATTAAGCAGTGGCTGATGATGATGACATCGAGCCAACACAACCCAAACCCTCATGTGCCCAAACCGAAACCTCACCAAGTGCAGTCGCCGCAGAGCAATGGGAGTAGGCATCCTGGAAAGTATTCGCTTCAAAGAGACGGAAGTATGCATTGTGATGGTTGGCGCAATTAACCGAAGCAACGTGCCTAGGCTGATACTAACACATTGACACACAACCATGGTACAACGTAGTACTTAGCCGGTGTGCGACATGTTGTTGCCTAATCCAAGGGGTATGGGGAAAGAAGTAGTATTGAGGCTTTGCTACTTTTGACCAAGGAAGTACAGCCCCTCCTCCTTAAACATAGTTGAAGGGTGCGATTCCCATCCAAACTTTTGCACGTTGAGACAGGGCCGTAGTCTTCACATTCCAAAAAGCGATCTATCGGCACAAAATATGCATGGTCTCCACTAGAGCTCCATGTAGACAGCCTTGGGCAGAATTTTTCACACTGTGCAAATATTGCAGTGCTGTATGTTGGCATGCCCCACAAAGCCTCCGGTGTGTTCATCAATTGCGCCAAGCCGTGTGCCAACAATCGTACCAACACAAGAAACACTGCCTCGGTGCATTTTTTGCGGTCTTCAGTCAAAATTGCAAGACACAAAGCTCAAAGGAGCAACCGACATGTGCGTATGTGAGACCCTCAATTTGCTTCTCCAAGCCTTTTAGACTAGCTAACCCCCCCGCCTCTCCCACTTATAACCCCCCACCACCACCACCTATAACCCCCCCCCCCCCCCGTCCGTTGTTTGCAGTCATCCAGGGACCTATAGCCCCCCCTTCTCACCCAACTCCAAAGAGCTGTGCAAAGAGACGGAGGAGCACAGCATGGGGCCACAAGTTTAGGATACTTGCTGCCAGTTACTTTTTCCACATTTGCATCAAAGAGGGCTGCCCTTTTCTTTTTTTGCTGGAGGTTCCTCAGCAACATTGTCTGCCTCATGGACACGCTTCGCCCTGAACCAAATCAAAGCAGAGGAGACATCATATTTATAGTTTGGGAGCTCCCAGAGCCTCAACAGCAACGATGGCCTGTTCAAGGGTGGCAATGTCATTGTTGTCCTCCTCATCCCCATCGCCAAGATCGTGAAGTTCATCAAAAGGGTCCTCACCCTCATCATCATCACTGTCATCAGGCACGGGGTGGGGCATATCTAAATCAATATCCATGAGCAATCAATAATCAATATCAATAAGCGGAAACCGAAAACAAACAACAAACAACAGATGGCGCAAAGCGCCGAAAGCAAAATTGGACAAAGGCGTGAACCCCCCCCCCCCCACACCTATAACCCCCCTCCTCAGCTTTGGCATTGATCTAGAATACTATAGCCCCTGGGGGGCTATAGGTGGGGGGTATTTACCCCTTGTTTGCAAGGTTTTAAACTCAAACATCGTTGTGTGCTCACTACAATTTTGTACGTGCTGCAGAACCTGAATCCCCAAGACGATTTCCCAGAATTTTCACCAAATGGGCATATCCAGCAGGGCAACTGCACGCAAGCCTCCAAAAAAAAGTACTTACCATGTGCTCCTGAAGGTCTGCCCACTCTGCCAGGGCACGGTCACAATGCTTATGTGCTGCATCCAACTCATCTCGGTGCGACGCCATGAAACGCCACAACTGGTCTACACCATAGGTGGCATGCTCACTGCTCAGAAGAGCCAACAAGCGGCCATGGTCCAACAACACTACACACTCCAACTCCCCCCTGGGGTCCATTGTTGCTTGCCCCTCCTTGATGCCAGCAAGCAACACATCAATTTCTGCACGTGCCTCAGCGTCCGGAAAAGGGGGGGGATGTTGCACACTTCTGCGCACCGGCATCGAGCTGGACCAACTGCACACCATGCCACCCACCTGTTACGATTTGCTCCTTGAATTGTAACCAGCCCGGACCCTCCTCTCGGGCTACCTCTTGCAACCGTGCTTGTAACATATCTGTTGCACTGGCCAAATGAGCACCAGTGGGCGCACACAGCTGTGCAAAATTGTTAAAACACCGCATACCATGCAGGATGCCACCATAAACCACCCCCCATGCAAGTAAAGTGGCATCATGGCAGCCCTCCCACACATTTTCCTCTTTTGTCGAATGTTGCACTTTCAAATCCGAATGCCGTGCCACCCAAGGGACATTGGCCAAGAAAGCTGTGTTGCAACGTGCATTTGCCTAGGACGGCTTGATGCAATGACTAGTAGGGATCAGTTGCAAGCCACTACGTTTATCAGGCTGCACGTGGACACACTTTTGCAACTCCTTCCATTGCCGTGCTCGTTGTCGATCCACAGCTACCATGTACTCAACATGGGTAGGGCCGGCAGCCTCCAATGTATGACGCAGCTTACGCTGCAACACACGGCAAGGCTCAACCAAGGGGGTCATCAGTACCAATCATGTGCCAATAAGGGCAAACACATTGTTCTCAATGGTGGACACATCAACAGCTTGTCGTGCAGTGGCACCTCGCACCCCCAAGTTGGAAGCCCCATCCACTGCAAAGGTCACAATCCTCTTGGCCCACCAATCGCAGTCTGGAATCCAGGTCGGTAAAACAAATTCTAGCTGCTTTGTGGCCTCGTGTGCATCACCACACGCCACATCCACCATACCAAGGAACACTTCACACATGCCTCCAGGGCCAGTCACAACCAAGACAATAGGATGGCATATTCATTGATGTGATGCCTTTGCCTGCCCGAGCCGTCAAGCAACTGTGCAATGAAGGCTCTCAAGTATGGGACCTTTGTTACATCATCTTGCATGGCATCATGCATTGCAGCCATTGCCTTCTCAACTATCCACCGCCAAGAAGCATGGTGCCCTGGGGCAAAAATCAAGGAGCGACGAAGAAGAATGCACTCACTTATGGCACAGATGGAGGTACACATTCGCAGCCCCATGCAATCTTCAACCAAAGGTGACAAAATGGCTGCCTCAGCATCGGTTAATTGCACACCAATGTCCATGGCCTCCCCCTTGATGAACACAATGTTCCTTCCTACCACATCACCTGTGGCAGCAGTGGGGCACAACACACGATACCATTCGGCACAATGTTGCCACAAACTCTCCTCGGCCAAACGGTGGTGGTGCCTTGGCCTCTGCACATCCCTGCGTGTTGATGTTGTACCATGCAACAACCCCAAGTGGCTTTCCAATACCTCCCTTCACCGTGTGTTTTGGCTATAGGTCCTCATGCGCATCCCCATGCCATATGTTCCCTGTACCAGGCCACTACTGGCCTTCGGGGGACGTGCCACCCCACGAAGGTCAGTCACAGCAGTCCATGCACAACACATGCACTCAACACCACTACATTTTCTAAACTAAAACTGCCAATGAGCATCCACAAAAGCTTGTAGTGTGTTTGGAGCACTGCCAGGTTGCCTGAGAGCAACCTACATCCACATGCACAATGCATTCCTCCCTGCTTCAGCCAATGCAATGGAACACACCCTGTATTGCTCCACTAACCTTGCCATTGAGGCGTGTGACATACCATGCTCTGCATGCTGGTCACCCCATTGCTTCGCTTGGCGTGCTTTGAGATGCATCTGATGTGCCTCCACACGCACGTGCAAATGCTTTCCTACTTGCACCTTGCATTTTTGCAACGGCCTTGCAACAACCTCAATAAAATCTCATGATGAATGTGCCAACCAACAGACATGATATCTTGTTGGTAAGTGCAAACATGAGGTGGTGGCACCAGGGCTTGTCACAAACATGTCACTTGGCATGCTCTGGGCATGCATATTCATGTTCCAGTCACCAGCCCCTGGTGTACCTTGCGTTTCACAAGGGAAGTCGGGAGCACTTGGTGGCAGCACCATGGCTGGCACACCTGTGTCACTTGGCATGCTCGGGGCATCCCCTTTGGCATCGAGGGCTGACGCCCTTGTTCTTTGGGAAGCAAACTGTGACATGCCTGGTACCAAGAGATTAGTTGGCTTGCGCTTGTATAACAAGAAAGTTGCTTTTCGCGGATTTGGGGGTGGGCCCTCCAACTTCACCTTGGCATCATCACACAACCACCACTTCTCTTGAAAAGGAAAGTACACCGCAAAGTGACTTCTTTGTTGCTCCAATGTGCAGCACCATGGCATGCAAAGACCACTGCCACCCCAAAATATCTACATACGCATGATCCGCAACCAACTTGTACTCTTGTTGGGTGTGGACATGTAATTCCACAACTTCATTGAACACAAAAGATGTTTGCAGTGGTACCTCTCCTAGGCCTCTTCCACAGTCACAGGAGGGTGGGTACAAGCTAGGCCGAACAATCGACGCTTCATCCCCTCCTTCAGAGGCTTTTGCACACTTTGCCCCTGATTTGTCACATGCAGCACTTGTATTGTCATGCGTGTCTCCCCCCCCATCCCGTAGAACCTTGGCGTCGCAATTTGCATACCGTTGCCACAGCTACTCATAGGAGAGGCAACATGTCAAACACACCACCCCGGCAGCTGTTAGCTTTGCCACCATGTGCTTCCCACATTTTGCCATCTGAGACTATTGTTTCCATTGGAATTTCGGTGCAAGAGGCTTGCACTTGCAATGCCAAGTACACCGGCACACTGCCACAACATGCGACCCTCCTCAGCCAAACTTTCAGCAATGGCCTGAGGATTGTATGCATGGCTTCCCTTGTGCGCCACGACGTTCTCCCACAACGTTCCCCGTATACCCCCATCATCTAGGCACCGTGGATGTTGTGCTCCATGCCCGCCAAATGCCACAAATAAGCATGGCAATGCTGTGCTAAGCCAACACCAGTTGTGCGCATGGAAATTTTCCATACCACATGGCTGCCGTGGTGCTCCTCCAAGTGGCCCGCTATGCGCTTGCATGTAAGTTGGATGCACGTTCATGGAGGAAAGCACGGTCCCATGCTGGGAGTGTGTGCCAATCACCACGTGTCTACCACCAACCGCCTCTGCCGGTGCCACAAACATGTTTCATGCCAGGCCCCTGTGCTTAACACAACAGGTTGCTGGGACACGTTGTAGGTTGCACAATCACGTGTGACGACATCCAAGAATTGCATTATACATCTCCGTCCACCCTGACCACTACACACACACCCTGCTTCAACCCATTTGTGGCCCCGTGTGTGCTGTCCAGTGGAGAAGACTGTTGACCAAGGGGATGAATCATGCAAGTGCTGAAGTGGTTTGGTCATCACATTGCAAGACAATTGGATGGAAGTCCACGTGAACGATTGTGGCAATAACTCCGTTGCAATGTGGTTCACCATGGTCACTAGTGGTTTGTATTGACCTGTCTGTCGCACCACACTTGTGTGATCCAAGTCAATTGCAATTATGTGCCCCTTCATACCACCAACCCCAGGCTGCAAGTGCCGCACCTTAAAGCCCTCAACTGGGGCAGTAGTATATGCCAACATGCTCATCATGCCATGCAATGTGCAAAAAGGGGCTACCGACAAAAATAGATCAAAGACTGCTCCCTAAAATGGCCTCCACTCCCATAACCATCACCTTCCGCCTCAGCAATAACGACCATAGTTGCCTTTTGGCAGTGCTTCTCCATGTCTCCACACCCATGGACATGTGATGGAGCATCACGCCCGGGTACCCAAATGTCAAGGCTGGTATGTCCGTCCCAAATGACGATTTCACAACGCTGGATGTGTTGGTGCGCAACAGCACCACATTACCACCAACATGCTTCGGCAAGTTGGCAAACTGCTCCGGCGGACCACCTTTAGGCCGCCAAGCCCATGTCTCCTTCTCCAGATCCCTGCGCACTCACAGTGCAGACTCCGTAATCTGAATGCCACACATCTCGCGGTGCACTATAATGGCTCTTGCGTGAAGCTTTAAGCCTCTCACGGGGGCATCACTACTGAGTGCATGCAGGCTCTTGGGCACACAAAAAAAGCAAAAAGGGCTCCAGCAACGTACTGCTCATGCAACATGCGTAACTTCAAAGACCCGATTGTCGCCACGGCCCGGTTTACATTGGCCTTGATCGCATTCCTTTGCACGATGGACAACAGAGCATCACAATCCACAGGTCCAACCTTCGTGCTTGGTTGTGTTTTGGCACACTTTTGGGGTTGGGTTGACAGTGCAAGGCAGGCACGTCTAATAGGCGGACGCTTTCTCACCATGGGGCTTCCTTCAAAGGGGCTTCGTTGCTCCACATGTGGCATGACACTATCATAACTAGACTAACTACATGCCCAAACAGCGGCCACACTGCTTGTGCTGCACAGAGTGGAGGCCGCAACACTAGACAACACGGCAGCGGTCTCCTTTGGCCGTCGTGCAAGTTGTACAGGGGACTTCTCCGAGCAGCTGCCTAGCTCAACATCACCAGATTGTGGTTTTAGACACGTAGGGTCCACCGGGAGGGGGGGGGGGGGGGGAGCAAGGGATGGTCGCATTGCGGCCCCACAGGATGCGGGTGGCAATGTAGACTGTGCAGCTCCCTGCCCAGGCGCTATGGCAAAAGTTGTGGAGTCATTCCGGCCACCTCCAGGGTGTCCTTCTGGAGCGGTAGGATCCACCAAACGGGGCAAAGGATGGTCCTAGCGGTTCAGACTGAATAGCTCCATGCCCCTGCGCAATGGCAGAGGCAGTGGAGTCACTGAGCTCACCTCTTGGGTGGCCTTCTCGCCTGAGGTCGCCTCCGGGGTTCAACCCAGCCGGGCTTGTTGTGCTTTGTGTGTATGTTGGAGCCCCATGCCCCTACGCAATGGCAGAAGTTGTGGAGTCACTCCGGTCACCTCCAGGGTGGCCTTGTGGACTTGGGTCCCCCCGGAGTTCAACACAAGAGGGCTCGTTGTGCATTGTGTGTATGCTGGAGCAAAACCGGTATCCTCAATGATAGCCACCAATGCAATCAACATCTGTAACCCCCTGTCCTCCCTCCATGCATTGTCAACAACACGCACAGCTGCATGGAGGTGCCCTGAGGATTGTTTGGTAGCTGTGGGCTAAAGGGGGTTGCGAGGGGGTTAAAATGACAAAGCGCAAAAGAACAGTAGGGGGTGCTGTCAGGAAGAAGAAGAAGGTAGCCAAGTCCGTGGACATGGGGGTGCGACCGGACTGTAGGACTGCACCGGGGATAGTGTGCACAGGTACATATGCAAGCCCTCAATATGAGACACATGTGCGCATGCGGGAGTGCAGATGGGCCTGCCTTTTGGCCACATAAATAGTGACTCAGACTCCGAACCCGACTCCGTCTACCGCCAAGGTTCATCGTCAGGTGACACTGTCATCAACAACTCTTCTTCACGCTCGAGCTCGAGCTCAACCTCTCGCTCCAGCTCGGATTCCAGCTCTGAACCTTGATTCCTAAAGTTGTCCCGTACTGTGCTTTGTGTGTGCCGATCCTAGGGTTACGGGGGAGCAACACCTCAACAAGTAGGTGCAATCGTGCATGGGCACCCACATGCAATTTGCAACATGCCGCCCTAATGTGTAGCTCGCCACAGGGCTCGTTGTGCTTTGTGTGTATACTAGAGCAACACCGGCATCCTCAATGGCAACCAGCAATGCGTTCAACATCTCTAATCCCGCCTCATCCCTCCAAGCATTGTCCACAACATGCACAACTGCACGGAGGTGCCTTGGGTGATTGCCCGGTACCTTTGGCCTAAAGGTGGTGCAACGCATCAATAGGTCAGTGAAATCCTGTATGGGCACCCACATGCAATTTGCAAAATGCCGCCCTAATGTTAGGGCCGCCACAATGTCGTCCGTATTCAAGGGCTCATTGTGTTGCTCTTGCAGCCCTTGGCACGCAATGGTCAGACAACGTGCAACCCCATGGGCAGCCTCCATCAAAGCTTCGTCGAACTGCTGTTGCCTTGTCGTTTGCACATGGACATGTGACAAGGGTAGCGCTGGCAGTTTTGGGACACCGTCCTCATGCAACAACACGGTGCGCCGAGTTGCGCGGGCGACACTACTATACGGTGGTGCCTAAGCCTTATTCGACACCTCGGGAGGGGTCAAGAGGTCACTAACAAGTGGTTTAGGTCCACCTGTTGCTTGAGGCCATAGGTATGGGGTCCACTAGTCTCATCTGATATCCTTTTCCTGTGCCCTTTGACCATTCCGGCCCCTGGGGAAACACACGTGGGCATGGGATGTGAATGTTTTACAACATGTTACACAAGTTTTGCTTGGGTTTCCGGAAGGGCCGCCAAACATAATGCATTACAAAGAAAAGAAAGGGGGAGCAAGCTTTTCTAAAACATACACAGATGATGACCTGCTCTCCACAAACGGGGGGAGGGGAGGGTCTTTTCCCATTCCTTTTCTATTCTACAGAAAGAGACACATGGAAAGCAAAGCAAAGCGAAGCATGCAAAGCACGAGAGGTGTGTTTTCATAGTTTTTTGAAGATAGGGGGGTGTTCTACAAATCATTTTCCATACTACCTGCAAATAAACACACAACACAAAAGAAAGCAACGCACTCAATGCATGCACATCAAAGAACATACGATTCCCACAGGAATTCATACACGGTTTCAAGCACGGTGCCAAGGCCAGGAGTAATGCGGGCTTTGGTGCTTCAAGGGTCAGCATCATTTGAACACCTTGCACTTGCAGTATCAGCGTCGCGGCCGAGACTGCGAGTTGGCTATGCTACTTCAAACTTCGGCATGATGACGGGTCAAAATAAGAACAATGAAATTCAGATTCACAAAAAAGGTAATGGCGATCACGGCAACCACAGCCACAATGAAAGGTGTACCAAACAAATGAGCATTGAGACATACCTTTGGACAGAACATTAACCAACGCAAAGCCCATTCCCATGCATTACATTGTAGGTCAATAAAGCATAAGGGACTTTTACAACGGCTTTTCCGTTCCCCAAAGCACGAGAGATGGGTTTTCATTGCTTTTGAAGAGGGGGGGGGGGGGGCTTTTCCGAATCATTTTCCATTCTGCACACAAACAGACACACAAAGCAAAGCAAAACAAAGCACTCAATGGATGCATCGCAAACAACTTTGGATTAGGCAGGCACATCGCCAAGGCCTAGCCTACAAGCTGCTTTGTTCCAAAGATATTGAGATTCAAATAAAATCACAAGCAGCTGCACAAGCATTGCAACAGAGCCCATGCTCAAATATATTGCTGTTAGCAATCAAGGTGAGGGACACCGTGTGAGGATTTTTGCGTCCAATGCCACACGGAGGCATGGGCTACATTTGTCGAGCAGATCAGAGGAGACATCCTAAAGCACGGGGCACATGGGACACCTGCTGCTCAGGGCCGAGGAGCTCCCTTGATGGGGACGGATATCTCATGTATTCGTACAAGCAAAATGGTGTCCTTTCAAAAGCTCCGTCGACACAAAACATGGCGCAAGAAAAAGCTTCCTGCAAGGGTCTGTGGGAGGGCACAAACCCAACATAGACAGAGCAGCCACAACGTGCATTGCCGAATTGGATCATCACCGAAAGGGTTGTAAAGAAGAGAACAAGGACAAGAAGGATATTGGGCTGGCACATTTGAACATACTCCATCTACAATAACATCGCCAAAGCCGAGACCGCAAGCTGGCTATGCTCCCTCCCCATCACACATCGGACATAAGACTTTATGGACCGTTGTTACCATTGGACAACCCCCCCTCTTCCACCCAACCTCCCCCCTCTTGTGATGACTTACACCCCCCAACCCTGAAGGACATCCTCATTGTCTTCCACGTTGTCCATCCCAATGGACCCCCCCCTAGTTTATTACACCGCCTCTCCCAATACAACCCCTTTGCATTGGTTGATGCTCTACGTGAACACAGGGCTCAATGTTCATTTGGTTGATACAACTTTCATTGTGGCCGTGGTCCCCATGGTCAGTCGCCATGACCTTTTTCTGTGAATCCGAATTTCATGGAAATAATTTTGATTGGTCATTAATTCGACCCTTTGTTCGTTTGACTGACACCATAGCATGGTCTCCATCACACAAGAGACAAGGAGCTTCCTAGAAGACATGTCGGCAGATGTTCAAGGTACAACGAAACAGGGGTGGGTGAATGCACGACATTGCTTGTTTGCGCGGTATTTGAAAGCGAAGCCGACCGTCAATGATGCGTGCTCATGTGCATGGACCGCCACCTTTGTGAGCTTCACATCACTATGTTATAGAAAGATTAAGCGCTGCGAGCTCAAAACCCATTGCACTGCCAAAGCTCCGAAACATATGAGTCTAGTTGTGAAGGCATGCATTGCCCGTGCACTCGGCTATAGACCCCCGTCCCCCCACCACAATGGTTCCTCAACGCCCATGATTTCACTGACCCCGGATGGTTACGGAGAATGGGCTTGCGCATTACACAAGCATTAAGCAAGGTAGCGGTCATCCGCGTCGCACACAAGGGGAGCATCATGCTTTGGGGCACAGGGGATGTTGGACAAAACAAAGATGTTCCTCTGGTCCGGACACCATACCCACAAGCACTCTCACACGAACCAATAGTCACATGCAAGCTCCAGCACGTAGTGCAACTTCAGGAGTGGCCCCCGAATTCCAACTCCCAAAATGCCATCCCCCTCTTTATGCCTTGGCAAAAGCAAAGTCATTGTCAGAAGAGTGCATGGTGTTGCCACCTATTGCTTTAGTCACATAGCCATCGGTTGAACGAGGGTGGATGTGGTATGCCGCCCGTTCTTTTACTTTCTTCCTTCACAACCTCACTTTTGAGATCCCTGGTGCATTCCTTTACCTCTACATCACAGATTTGGCTTCATTGGTCAATACATTGCTGTCATGGAATTCTACATTCGTGGTGGAAGGAGGTGGTAACCCCCAATTTGACAAACTCCACCCCCCTCTGCCGTACACAGTCCCATACAAGTAGGGAGGTGGTTGAATAAGAAGCACCTTTAGCGTTCAAAAGAGACAATCTCGAACATTCACCGCGATGACGTGGCGCATGATCGCCTTGGCATTGGTAACCACATTAAATTCCAATGCATGCTTCATGCCTAGCTCGTTGACCGAGCTTGATTGGCAATGCTCCAAACCCAATGGATGGGTTTCCTTTGAAGTGGAGAGATGGCCATTCCAATGGGAGGGAGGTTCCCCCCCCCAAAAGAAACTATGACCCCCACCCTATAACCGCCCCCACCACTTATAGCCCCTTATTGTTCGTAGTCATCTAGGGAAATATAGCCCACCCTTCTCGCCCAACTTCAAACATAGAGTTATGCAAAGAGACGGAGGAGCAAAGCGTGGGGCTGCGGCTCTTGGATAATTTGCTGCCATTTACATTTTCCACATGTGCATTAAAGAAACACCACATGATATGCAGTTGTGAATATTGTTCCTTTGCCTTTGGGTTGACAAAGAGAGTCTACAGAGTGGCAACATTAATACCCACACGGATACTAAAAGACACATTGGCACGATTGAGCAAAAAATTTGCATTGCCGACAAGAGTGGGGTTTATTGTTAGGACACAAAGCCCCTGGGTACTCTCGACTACGCACTGTGTCGTAGCGCCCCACCCTAGCATCGTCTTGCCCGCAAAGGTCGGGATGCACCGTGTATGGACCGAGAACGCGGGCAAGCAACATGTGGAGCCAGTGTGGGTGAAATCGCCCATCATGGCCATTCAATAGGTCCCCCAAGTCTACTATTCACCCCAGAACATCAATCTTCTCACTTGGCCGTTCCAATTTCATTGCCGCTGTGTACGTGTCGATTCTTTAGAGTGATGGGTCACGGACTCGTGTAGTTCAAATGCGTCAACGTGGTTGTTCAACACGTGCCCCTTTTCCATTTCGGACCACAATGCCCATGTTACCGCCCGCCCTTTTCTCTTTACATTATCATAACATGGACACAGCACAACTCTGGTGCCAATATATGGCACTTGCCCCACAGTAATCTGGTGATGTAACTTGGAGATCCAAGCCCGTTCACACAATATAGATCCAAGGCGGTTCGCACATTGAACATCCAAGCCAGCCCGAGGCACCACTTGGTGGCATGGCAATTTGCAACACAGGCGGCACAACTGATTGCATTTGAAATAACCCCAGGGTGCGCAACACTTCGTGCACATCAAAGGGAGTGATGATATTATGTGCCCATTGCATTGCGGGTGTAATGGCTACACAATGTTGAGTAAACTTCTGACGGATTTCCTGAATAGTACACCGATCAAGTGTGCCCTTGGCAACCGTGCTTGGCAAAGTTTTGGCCCCACCCATAAATGTCCAAATGAGGCATGCTTGGGCTTTTAATAAGTGAAGTGGCGGTCCGCGCCTAACCATCCGGAAGCAGCACAATGTGAACAAGCTCAGCAAGAGTAGAAAACACGGTATAGAGTGGTGCACCACTTGGAGCCCGGGGGGTCAACGTACAACCAAGGGTCATTCCAGCTCCCGACGCCAATCAAAAACTACCCCAACTCCCGCAAAAGGCACACGCAAGGGGTTACTGGTGGAGCGCCGGTTGCAAGGTGAAGCAAAAATTACTTGATGTTATGCCAAAGAAGCTATTCCGTGTGTACAAAAGAGGCGAAATCTAGCAAGGTGAGGACTTGCGACGCTATACCAATGCAATGAACACACAACCCGCCAACTCTTGTGATCCACATGGTTTCTGCCCCATTAGCAACACAAATGGCCTCTAGGAGTGTGTACTCCATGGCTAGCTTAGATGTTGAGGACAACACCCTTGTCAACAATGTTTTGGAAGTTTTCTAACAAGTAGTGGCACCGAGGACGTGGATGCCCATTACAGTACAAGGGCACGCAACACCGGTAGGTTGCACCCCACCAATGGCCAATAGGCCGAGATTTAGGCTTTGAAACAGTCGTGCGCAAAACTGGCTGAAAGGTGGCAAATTCAATTAGGTTGTACAAAAAGAAAGATAGAATCCACAATAGGGCAACAACACAAAACAACATGGCATGCAAAGGAGGGAGCACCAATCCTCACGTATGCCATAACTAGTATGCTAACCATGCTAGTAATGCCAGTATTCCCTTGGTATACATGTGCACCCATATTATCCCAAGCCAAAACTCTTGGGGCCTCACATCGAGCACCTTCGCTTTGCAACTTTGGGCCGGCTGGGGTGTGTAGGGCTACCAAATTTTGTACCAGCAGCAGGCGAAATGTGGAAAAACCGGAATTGGCCCTGAACATGCGTGCAGCCGAGCATTTGTGGAAACCCCCCCCCCCCCCCGCCCGTCCCCCACCCCTGCGCAACCAAGTCGCCTCGAAGAGTGGTTGTTAGATCAAGCGCAGGCGCAAGCGCCATATACTCCCCGCCTTTGGGGGTTGTCGTACATGTACCACACCCCAAAGCATGCTATTGGATGTCTTTGGGGTTAGTATCTGCACTGCGTGCTACTTTTCCAACATGTTTACCCGTAAGGGGCGGGCTTTGACACCCCCACCCCCAAAAATGCCCCCTCAGGAGAGATCAAGACTCGAACTAGGACCGAGCTGGGTCCTAGTCTTGCGTAACGCATGTGAAATCACCGTTGAAGAAAGACCGCTTGCTTTAGAGATGTGCTTGCATGGTTGCGGCGATTATCCTGAAATACGGCTGGAAAACGGCTCATTTTCACGTCAAAATGGACCACCGCGTGGCACCACGGAGTGGTACACGCCTTATTAAACACCCATTTGCCATCCTTTGACAGCCCAATCGCCATGAAAGAACAACGGCCCTCATCGGAAACACCTGCTTGGCGTAGCGGCGATCGTCCTGAACTTTCACGACGATCGTCCTAAAAACAGCCCGAAAACGGCCATTTTTGGGCACTAAATCGGCCATAGAACGGGCTACACGGCTCGAAATGCAACGAAAATTGTTTGCGGTGATGCGCCTTTGCTCCCCGGTCGTTTTGAGCTACTTGGATGCCGGTTTTGACCCACGGTGTCGTCGCAAGGACTTTTTACTCGCCTGCTGCTTGCTGCTGCTTGCTGCTGCTGCTGCTGCTGCTGCTAAAACGTGTTGCCCACCCTTGGACCCTAAAAGGTGGTGTAAAACCTCGACAGGGTAAACCCAGCTCGGTAATAACTCTTGGGTACCACACTTGTGGAAATATCCCCCTTGCCCTTAAACATAGCACAACATACATCTGTCAAGTTTCATCAATTCTTGTGCACATCTGTGGGGCCTTAGCAATATCATCCATAAAATAATTGGCGGGCTACTCCACATGGGCCACCAATTCATCCCCACCTGTGTGAGTGCTGAAACAATCGCAAAAATAACACAGATGACAAGCACCGCACTAAGAAAGAGATGATTTCTTCATTCAACAAAATGCACACACCTCACCATTATCCCCTTTGTAATCGACCTGAGTCTCTTGTTGTACATTGGCCCACACATGCTGCAGCGGAGCTTCGAGGCTGGATTCTTCAAAGAGCAACAAACCATATTTGTATAGCGCCTCGTCTTGCACAACCTGGCGCTCAAAACATGTCAAGTTTGTTGGAAAAACTTAGTGTAGCAATTCAACTGAAAAGGATCACGAACTAGGCTCGAAACCCCTAGACAAGGGGGCCCCCGGTGCAGAAGCTGCATCTAACTGGTCAGGCTAGACCGCTATATCTCCAGGCCGCGTCACGTGGTCCCCCGAATCCCTTGCCAAATCATTTTTTTTGGGAGACAGCATAATTCCACAATAAATTTTCGATTTTGACCCCTCTATCCCCCTCCCAAATCTACTTGGGTACCACTTTTTCTGGGAGGGGGCGCTTGGGGGTGTTCAAAAATTTTGGCATATGGTGGCCGCTGAGCGTTGTTTTAGAGCCAGCGCCTAACTCGTTTTTTTCTTTTCCGTGGACCCAACAGACAATGATGGGGTCCCGGATCCAAAAAAAATTGTACGTCTAGTTGACCCCCTATGCCCTTGAAAAAGACAACCTTTTTGGGTTGGCCTTAGTTTGGGGAGAATGGTTCGAAATTTGATTTTGCTAGAAATTCCTTTGTCCTCCTTTGGATCCCTTTACACAGGGTTGGATGATGCTCTAGCGCCCATGGGCACCCACATAGTGGCCACCAAGCCCATTAGCTTCGCTTGAGCCATGGGCCCTTTGAAACCCCTGAAACTCCTTTTTTCTAAGGCACTTGGTGGGAAATTTCATTTCTTCCAATATTCTTCTGTCACTTCTAGGATCAAGTTGGGTGGTCATTTGGTGACAATACGGCTGCTCTAACACCCCTGGGGACACATGCACAGGTTGCTAGGGACATGTAGCCTGGGCCAAGCCCTCGCAAACTCTAAAACTTTGTGTTTTAGGTTGCTTGGTGGCACTTCTCAATTTATCAGTCCAAAGGCAGTCCAAGCCGTGTACTATAGGACACCCTCGCAGTCTTGGAGACACTCAATTGCCCCACATAGCAATGTTAGTGGGGCCACATGAGCTGTGCGGGGGTGCGGGTGACATGCGAGTGGGGTGAGCATTATGCTCTGCCCCCGCAGAGCTAGCATGGGCACGGTTATATCGTGCTCCGCAAGCAGCGCTTGGCATGTATACATGCAGCCGCCGTTGCACCAGCTCCTGAGCGTCGCTGGACTACATAAACCAAACTTGGTGTGGGGATGGGGAAAATGCTGGGCGGGCATTTGATGCCCCGTGCTGGTCCAGCCCACGGGGGTGTGCTAGTGTTGCACGTCTGTCCACACCACTAACCGAGTACATCAGTGTGCGATCCTCCTGGAGCATTCGCAGGGTTTGCATAGTGGTTGAGGAGAATGTCACACGGGACCAGGTCCGATGAGCGCAAGTTACGTCAAGGCGCAATAAGGCTATGCAGACCCTTGGAGTGTTGCCTACCGTGGCGTCAACCACATTCAACAAAAAGTCATTGTGGCCGGAGGTGGTGCGGACACCATAGGAGGTAGCCGGTTGCCTCGTACCGCACCTGCAAGCCCGTAGACATCCACCTTGCCATGAGCTTGTTAACAAGGCGTAGGGCATTATCGACAACACGAAAACACACCACACCAACATTGAATTGGAATACGGAAAAGGTGCAGCGCCTAGGAGACTAGATGATTGACAGGCCCCAATGCAAATACCACAAACGTCATGTGTGTGACCCCAACACCAGTTACTGAGTGCTTGCTTGCGGCTTGAAGAATATCCTAGCAGGTGTATTCATCCCAGAAAAACCGTTTTTTGCAACGTCTATTTGAGAAAACCCATTTCAACATGCAGACCAACATGGACCGCTTTCTTCTGTGGCGGGTTGGCAGTTGATATTATTGCTTTATGCCGTGAGTCCACTAGCGCGCAAAGGGCTAGCTTTCTCTCCGGGGATCCGCCATCATACCTCCAACTTGTGGCACTCCGCTAAATCTTGCCATAAGCACCTCATTTAGGCTGCGGTAGAGCATATTTACTACCACTCGTACGTTGCATGGCACACTACGCCTCCCAAGCTTGGTGCTAACCCAGTGTCACTGTCCCATTGCCCCCCAACCTATGTCACGAGGCATGTATGCCCGGTACTCAAAAGTATCAACCTCTGGAGACACCAACAAGCACTATCTCCCATTCCCACGTATTTGGTGAATTCCTCCTAGTCTTTTGTGAATGTGCAACTTGAGCACAGTGAGCTTCAGCAGGCATGACATTACGGACCTCCCCATTCCCCACCCGCAATTGCACCTATGGTGCCATACCACCGCTCGCGCAAATATGTGACCACTCACAACATAAGCATCCCGGCACTTTCCAGAAGAAACATGGTTTTGGCACACTTCCAGTACTACACTACAGCCTCTTAATGAAGAATTTTGTTTTCATTCCTACATTTCCATACACCGTTGGTCCCGGTCTACAATCATGCATACACAACATGAAGTTACCGGGGTACAGGGGGGGTGAAGGGGGGGGACGGGGGGGGGGGGACGTGAGGGAAGGTTTGGCAGTCCACACACAAGGCAATGCACGCACAAGGCGGTCTAGGGCCGGGAAAAGAGAGTCTTGTTATCTAAAGCGGGGTGCATGGGCTTGCCCCCGCGTCGAGCGAAGTGAGCAGCCTAACGAGCGCAGCGAGGTGAAGATATGGTGCGGCGGTCCACAGACAAGGCGGTGCATACGCAGGGCACTGTAAAAACAAAATGGTGCACAAACAAGGCGATCTTTGACCACCAGAGGAGTCTTGTTATTAAAGGATGGTGCAAGGGCTGGCCCGCGCGTCGTGCGAAGCGCGTTGTATGTGGAGCGCAGCCAGCCGAAAGGGCCGGGGGGGGGGGGGGGGGCTTCGCGGCGAGGGTGGGGCGGGGGCGTACAAGGGGGGTACGGGGAGGACTAGGGGGGATTCGATTTGAATTCATTTACTTCGAGGGTTGATCTTGAGATTCACGGGCTGCCATGGCGGCGCTCAATGGCTTCTTGGCGAATCTGCATATCGGCGGGCCATGCATGTGATGCATGCTCCGTCCGCATACACGGCCTTTGGGGGGGCCGGGGTAGACTGGATGGCCGTGCACTTGGCTCGGACGGGGAGGGCGGGGGCGGGTCGCACCCAGGGTGGCGGGCGGGGGGGGGGGTCTCTGCACCTCTCCACCGTGACTGCGTGGGGTGGGGGGGGTATCTAGGCTGGCGGTGCCTCCTTAGGGGGGGGGGGGGGGATTCCATGTGGCCACCCACCAAGAGCTCGGACACCTTCGTTACGGCATGTGAAAAACGACCTGCACCCCGTGGCGTCGCGGCCACACCCGCACAGGCACGCGGGCGGTGATCCGCGCCTGCGCGGTGGCGTCCACGTCCGCGGGCCGGTAAAGGTGCCGCGGGAGCAACTAGGGGTTCCCCGGGGCGGTCGGCACCACGTACCACACGGCATAGACTCCGGGGATTGGGGCCAGTACCGCCCGCGGCACGTCCCACGGCTCTAGGGGCATCCCTTGGTGCCTGTATGAAAGGAAGTTTTGTTCATCATAAATGTTTCTATGAAATATGAACGCACTTTGCTCTTGCTAGAGTACCCATGGCACATTTTCCTTCAGAAATTGGGGGCTTGGGTCAACACCCTTGAGGTGATTTTTTTTTGTGGATCGGGGGTTTTGTGGTTTTTGGGCCACTCTTTGCAAATTGGCAAAACATGCTCTCCTGTTCATAATTCGGTTCATAATTTAATTCATAATTCAGAACTCGTTGTATGAACGCGTGGGTCGTTGTATGAACACGTTTGATGAATGGGTTTTATGAACAGATGCAAAGGGAAACAAAAATGCTCAATTTTCAATCTTTCTTGTACACTGCACTGCTTTTCTTTGTCTCTTGTCCTTGCTTTTTCTTGCCGCCCTAAACCTCAGGGCTGGGGCATGTCGGGTCCTCCCAAAGGGGGGCCGTGGCCTGGGTTTCGCCCCCATCCGGGGCCTGGTCATGGGTTGGGGCAGGTGGTTGGGCTGCCAGTTTGGCCGAGGGGTGCTGGGGCATCCACCTCCATGGGTGCGGCCTCAGGGGCAGCTTTGGGCTTAGGCTGAGGGGCCTGCTTAGCCTCAAGCTTGGGTTAAGGCTTAGTTGGCTTGGGGGCCGGCTTAGCTGGCTTGGGGGCCGGCTCAGCCGGCGGGTCAGCGGCCTGTTTGGGGTTAGGCTTCGTTTTGGCCTTGGCGGCCTTCTTATCTGCAGCTGCAGCCTTCTGCTGCTCTCAATGGGTCATTGCTGCAGCATGAGAGGCATATGTACCTGCGGCTCACTTGGAAATGTGAAGTTGGGGCTCAGTTGGGGCTAAAACGGCTCATTTGGGGCTAAGTGGTGTTTTTCAAGGGGTTTCATGTGAAAAGTTGTGGCTTTCGGGGTTGGGTTGGGGTTTTGGAATGTCCCCAAAGGGACACCGATCCCTAGGCCAAGAGGATTTGACCGGGTGGGTTTCTTTTTTTCGACGGCTCAGTTGACTGAGCACCCGACTGAGCCGTCACTGAGCCGTCACTGAGCCGGCTCACTGAGCGCTCACTGAGCGCTCACTGAGCGCTCACTGAGCGCGCCAAATGGCTCAGTGAGCGCTCAGTGAGCGCTCACTGAGAGCTAATTGGGGGCTCACTCAGGGCTCACTCAGGAGTTTCTCCCCCTTTCCGCCCTCTCTTCCCACCCTTGCTGGCCCACACTTCACCCTTTTCACACCAACATTGGTCCGCAGTTCTCACCACGTCTTTTCTCCAAGAACTTGAGCGTGCATGCACACATACATACTTGCATACATGTACCCGTGGCGACAAACACACAAACATCCAAACACACACACTTCGTCAGGGACACAAATAGCCAAACATATACACACACATACACCATACACACGTCCACACACACATGCACATGCACAAATTGACAACCACATTCATTCTTGTGTGCAATTATCTTGCGTGTACATAAACACATGGCCACATTGAACCATGTGAAGTGAAGGGCTAGGGAGAGATGGTTACGGGGTTGGGGTTCGGGGATATGAACCTAACCATTTGCGAGGGTGTTCCTTGTTGCCTCATGAAAATGGCACCCACCCACCCCATACACACACACACACACCATGAAGCACAAATAGGGCACAAAGGACATTGCTCGCTTTTGTGAGGTTGATCATACAACCACCGTGACCTACACCATGACACATTGATACCCCTCCCTCCTTGTCCCCTCCCCTCCCCTTTCGTTATGCTGCGTTCCCCCGCTTCCCTCGTGCGTAGCCCTTCTATTCTCTTGCCTGTCCCGTCCCCTTTGTCCTACCTTTCCTATTTTTTGGCCATGGCATCACATGCATGATGGTGGCGGCAAGGACGATGACCTTTGCAGGTATGTTGTGCTATTATGTGTGTGGGTGCGTGTGTGCGTGCTTGCGTGCGTGTGTAGTTGTGCCCATGCGCATGTGCGCAGCTATAGATGGTTTGTTCGTTCTTGGTTTCTCTCATTTAGTGTGTTTGTATGTCTGCTTGTGTGTGTGTGTAGGGGGGGGGGGGGGTTGCATGGATCGATGCGTGAGTGAAGGTGTCTTTGTGTGTGAGTGGTTGTGAGTGTGTGACTGCGTTCTTTGGTTTCTGGTTGCCTAGGTTCGTGCGTGTATGTGGATTCGTGAATGTGTGTACGCGCAGGTGTGCGTGTGTGTGTGTTGCAGCTGTTGTTTTGGATGTTGTTGTTGGTTTTGGTGTTGTGTGGCATAGGCTTTGATTGTGTGCGCATAACATTGTGTTTGTGGCTGCAGACGCAGGTAGGCTTGTGTTTGTGGTTGTGGCTGTGGTTCTGGGCTTGCGTACGGTTGTTGCCATGGCTGTTGTGGTAGCTGTCATTCTTGGTGTGGTTATGGTAGTGGCTGTGGTTGCGGCTTTGGTTGTGGGTGTGGGTGTGGGTGTGGGTGTGTGTCTGCAAGCTGTGTTGTGTGTGGATTTGGTTGTGGTTGTGTCAGTGTGTGTGGCCCTGGCTGTGGCGAAGGCTGCAGTTGCAGCTTTCACTGTGGCTGCAGCCGTTCTTTGGGTTGAGGCTGTAGCTCTGGGGGGGGGGGGGGGGGTGGTAAAGGACTACAAAGAGGGGGGCTGAAATCACCATCCACCCCCTCCCAAAAAAGACCGCACCAAGTTTACAGTGACAGTGTACAGTGACAGTGTACAATGACAGTGTATAGTGAGAGCATACAGTGCGTGTAGAGTGACAGTGTAGAGTGCTAGTATAGAGACTTGGGCGTTGTGGCGGACGTACTGTGCGTGGGGATACATTCTATGAGACCTTGGGGAGTACAGTGTACAGAGTACAGTGTACAGTGTACAGTGTACAGTGTACAGTGTACAGTGACAATGTACAGTGACAGTGTATAGTGACAGTGGGCAGTGGCAGTGTGCAGTGTGCAGTGACAGCGTACAGTGCCAGAATACAGTGTACCATGTACAGTGACAGTAGATAGTGACACCATTGACAGTGTACATGGACAGTGTACAGTGACAGTGTACAGTGACAGTGTACAGTGACAGTGAACCATGAGTGAGCCCTCACTGAGCGCTCACTGAGCCATTTGGCGCGCTCAGTGAGCGCTCACTGAGCCATTTGGCGCGCTCACTGAGCGCTCACTGAGCGCTCAGTGAGCGCGCGAAACGGCGCAGTGAGCGCTCAGTGAGCGCGCCAAATGGCTCAATGAGCGCTCAGTGAGGGCTCACTCATGGTTCACTGTCACTGTACACTGTCATTGCACACTGTGTATTGCACACTGCACACTGCACACTGTGTATTGCACACTGCACACTGCATACTGTGTATTGCACACTGCACACTGCACACTGTGTGTTACAAATTGCACACTGCACACTGTAATGCACACTGCACACCCTGTAATGCACACTGCGCACTGTGTATTGCACACTGCACACTGAGCGCCCAAATGCTTGCACTGTACGGTGTGCAGTGTGCATGACACAGTGTGCAGTGTGCATTACACAGTGTGTAGTGCGCAGTGTACACTGTGTACTGCACCCTGCGCACTGCACACTCTGTATTGCACACTGCACATTGTGTATTGCACACTGCACACTGTAATGCACACTGCACACTGTGTATTGCACACTGCACATTGTGTATTGCACACTGCACACTGTAATGCACACCGCACACTGTGTATTGCACACTGCACACTGCACACTGTGCAATACAAATTGCACACTGCACACTGTAATGCACACTGCACACTGTGTATTGCACACTACACACCGCACCCTGCGTAATGCACACTGGGTATTGCACACTGCACACGGTGCACTGTGCAATACCCAATGTGCAATACACACGGTGCAGGGTGTAGTGTGCATGACACAGTGTGGAGTGTGCATTACACGGTGTGCCGTGTGGATTACATCACACACGGCATACTACACCCTGTGTAGTGCACACTACACACAGAGGTCATCGTCATTGCCGCCACCATCATGCACTCGATGCCATGGCAATAAATAGGGAAGGCATGGCAAGGGCTGGGCAAGGGGACGCGACAAGCAAGATAAGAGAAGGGGTTGGCATGGGGTAAGCGGGGGGATCAGGCATGGCAAAAGGGGACGGGGGGGGATAAGGACGGAGGGGAATGAGTGTGTCATGGTGTAGGTCAAGATGGTTGTATGATCAACCTCACAAAAGCGAGCAATATCCTCTGTGCCCTATTTGTGCTTGATGGCGCGCGCGCCCGTGTGTGTGTGTGTGTGTCTGGGGGGGGGGGGGGGGGTGCCATTGTCATGAGGCAACAAGGAACACCCTCGCAAATGGTTAGGTTCATATCCCCAAACCCCAACCCCGTAACCATCTCTCCCTAGCCCTTCACTTCACATGGTTCAATGTGGCCATGTGTTTATGTACACGCAAGATAATTGCACACAAGAATGAATGTGGTTGTCAATTTGTGCATGTGCATGTGTGTGTGGACGTGTGTATGGTGTATGTGTGTGTATGTGTTTGGATATTTGTGTCCCTGACGAAGTGTGTGTGTTTGGATGTTTGTGTGTTTGTCGCCACGGGTACATGTATGCAAGTATGTATGTGTGCATGCACGCTCAAGTTCTTGGAGAAAAGACGTGGTGAGAACTGCGGACCAATGTTGGTGTGAAAAGGGTGAAGTGTGGGCCAGCAAGGGTGGGAAGAGAGGGCGGAAAGGGGGAGAAACTCCTGAGTGAGCCCTGAGTGAGCCCCCAATTAGCTCTCAGTGAGCGCTCACTGAGCGCTCACTGAGCCATTTGGCGCGCTCAGTGAGCGCTCAGTGAGCGCTCAGTGAGCCGGCTCAGTGACGGCTCACTGACGGCTCAGTCGGGCGCTCAGTCAACTGAGCCGTCGCCAAAAAAAGTACCCCCCACCTTGAACCTTGACCAAGTGAGTATCTAAAACTTCTAAAAACATTAAATGCACATTACCTAGCATGCAAAACGCACAACAAACAAGCACAAAGACATCGCAATGCACAACTGAGCCCCAAATGAGCCCCAACTTCACATTTCCACTTAGCCACCAGTGAGCCGCAGGTACATAGAACAGATGCCTCTCAACCCGAAACATCTCCGTTTCCCCTGGGTGTTCCACCCACACTCTCCCCCCCCGCCCCCCCCACAACTGAGGTTACCACCCCCGGGTAGACACCATCGGTGTAGGGCACATACACCTGTTCACCAAGCAGGGGGTCAAGTGCCTCATCCCCTCCAAAGAGGGGGGTTCCTCGCGCCGCTTTTGCTGTTGCAGCTGTTTCCCCTTCACCCCCTTCCCATGTCCACGGTGCACTTCCTGGTCCGACGATGAGCTGCTGCCCGATTCGAAGGACTTGCGCTTCGGAAAGGCAGGCTTTTTGGGTTGGGTGGTGGTGGTGGGGGGGGGGGGGGGGCAGGGCAGGGGGTTTGGGTTTCTAGGCCGGGGGGGGGGGGGGCTTTGCTGGGGAGGTGCTGCGGGGGCTGCCGGGGATGGAGGGGCTCGACCCACATTTGGACAGCACGATCTCCTCGTAAGCACACCCCTCCCACCCCAACTCCCCCAAGCTCGCCCGGCAGGGCGTATTCGCCGCCCACTTGTCCGTTAGGCGGCGGGAGCGCTCCCTCTCTCGCAGCAAGGACACGATAGCGCACCCCCGTTGTGGGTTGAGGAGCAGCAACTGGTACAGAGCGTACAGGGCGATGCTGAACTCGGCGGAGTGGGCTTGAGGAGGCGGAGGAGCTTGAGGTGGAGGTGGAGGTGGAGGTGGAGCTTGAGCTGGAGCTGGAGCTGGAGCTTGGGCTGCCAGCGGCTGCTCATGTGGACGTGGGGGACGCTCGTTTATCAAACCGGTTCATAATTCATCAGTTCATAATTCTATCCATAATTCATTTATGACGGCAGTTTCAGTTTTATGAACGCCGAATTATGAACGCAATATGAACGCGAACGACAGCAAACAAACAGCATAGCACCAGGCTCACGGTCGCCTTTTGGCTCTCCTCCATCAGCTTCCTCAATTCGGCGGCTTCCATGGATGGGCGAAGAGTAATAAAGTCGGGTGACAGAGGGCCCGTGCGTGAAGGGTGCTTGGGTGGTGGTGCTTGAAAGTGAAGCGGCGGTGCACGCCGCGGTGTGTGGGGTGTTATAGTGCAACAATGGCAAGTCAAAGGTTAGAAACCACCATTCCCAAACCTGCTACCCGACCATTGCTTCTTGTTCCACTGCACTCTTGCCCGCACCTCCGTCCCTCGAACTATACGCATTGCATACCTTCTTCAAAATGTAATTCGTGCTCTGAACAACGTCCCCCGACACAGCAGCCAATGCCACCCCACATGCATCCGCACTCTCTGGCATTGCATCACCGTCCCCTTCGAGGAACAACAAATAGTGCGACCCCGACTCCCCGGAGCAGTGTTCCCGAAACGCAGCAGCAACAGGTCGGCACGAAGGGCATGGCACAAGTAGAATTGGTGAGTACAAACTATGTAGCAATGTTCGCAGCCCGAGAACCGCTTGCCACGTGGGGTCCTCGTGGACATACGCATGCAGCGGCGCAATCTGCTCCCAAGCCCAAAACAGGTTGTGGGCCTCCTCCCCGTCCGGTGCTTTGTGCGCCCCCAACCGCACGCCACACCGGTTGCGGTACAGAATTTTCGGTACCTCCCCTGCAACCTCAGGGGAATGATTTCCCACCTAGGCCTCCAAGAAGGCCACGAACAGGCTCCCAAAGGCCAGTGCAAAATGCACAAAAATACCCTGTTTTTGGCTATGACTAGCAGCGGCTCGCCGGTGCATCCTGCCGCATGCCAACTTTTGCGGGTCACCACATAGCGACGATGATTGTTCGCATCCGACTGCGTTGTCCTCCAAGCACTGACACCATTCCACCGCTTGGCCGTGTTGTCCCGCACGGCCTCGTTGAAAACTCTCCCCACTTGGGGAGCCACGCTGATGCCCAACAGGTGCCGGAGCCACGGCTCGTCCCCACCAAAGAGGACCGCTGCTGGCACCCAGCTGTCGCACCAATGAAAATTTTTGCAGTCAATAATTGACTGCAGGACCTGTGTTCATAAAAGGTGTTCATAATTTGTGTTCATAAAACGCGTTCATAATTCATAAATCGGCAGCACGGCGTTTTATGACGGCACTTTTCGAACTATGAACGCGCAAATTATAAACAACTTATGAACACCAAAATGCAGACTACAACCGTGCAGCACCTGAGCCCAAATTTGGCCCAGGGCAACCATATCCTTGTCGCCCGTGACGGCCTTGCCGATGACCCATAGGAAGGCGGGTGTGCGCGCCTTTTCCCCATCGTTCAATAGCCCCACCGATAGCTTCGACCAGCTGCCACCCGCGCAAGGATAACTGTCATCCCGCACCACAAGGGTGAGGGGGCGGGTCCAGTCAATAGACTAGCACACGGCTGGCCGGGATTGCACGTATTGTGCCCACGACCGCAGGGGCCAGCGGCGACCCGACGATGGGGGGTCAGCACATTGCAGCGGTGGGGACAACGCAAGCGGAGCGGTCAATGACTTCCACGTTGCGTCAAATTGGTCCCGTGTGGGGATGGGCCGTGGGAAGGGCAGCGCGGTGCGGGCCCTGTAGGCGTCGCCCCGGCGGGCGATGTACTCAGACAACACCCGGAAGCCGGACCGGGGTGCACCCAGCTCCAAACGGAGCCCGGGCCTCCGCGTACGTACGGATGGCCTGCACCTTGGTTTCGTGAACTACCGGGAGACGAGCGTGGTCCATTGCCTCCGTAAAGCGGGCCCAGATGAGGGGAGACGATTACATCCATTGGGCCAACAGGTCGGAACACTTGCTGTCCCGAAGACTGGTGGCACCACTAAGCTGAGCAAGCATCATGTTCAGCTCCGTGAAGACAGAGGGAGGGTAAGACATAACAAAATCAGTGGACGAAGAAGCGTTCATAAAAGCTGTTCATAATTCATGGTTCACATATGAATTGTTCATATATGAAAAATGAATTATGAACAATACTACTTTTCATACGAGTACCTAGGGATGGCTCGAGGATGGTTACCGCGGAGGAGGCAAAGAAGGGTGGCGTCGCTGGTGACGCCCACCAACTGGCCCCCGGACTCCTCGGGCTTGCTGTCCCAGCCCTCTGTGGTACAACGGATGGGTATGGGCTGGAGGGACACGGCCGTAATGGAAGGGGGCCCGGGTCTCAGAAGGGCGCCGGTAGCGGGGCCACCGCGTCCAGCTCCACTCTGTGCCTGTATTGCAGGCGAGGGAATCTCCCCAGTGGGGCGCCACAAGTGGGGTCCGTAGTTTGTTTCTAGACACCAACACCCGTGGCCTGGGCAAATGGTCCAGAGGGGGGTGGGGGGAAGGGCGGGCGAGGAGCAAAACTTTGTTCCTCAATTTGGGGCTACTTTTGAGTTCCCCGTTTCATTCGGAACATTTTGAAGAAACCCAAGTGGGGTAAATTCTGGTTTTACCACTCACAGCAAATCAAAAATAGTACCGCATTCCAACAGAGATATCCCCCAAGCAGCAAAGGCTTCCGGGCTGGCAAAAGACGAGTGGCAGCATCAAACAATTGCAACTGGGCCCATGCTTTCGAATGTAGTGTCTTAATTCCATCCTTACAAACACAGCCAAACATGTGTATGCCCATTTATATATGCACACTTTAATTGGGCCGGGTGAGACGGGGGCCCAAAGCCCGTGCACCAATGCACTTGGGGTTCGGATGGCCACAAGGGTGACAATAGGTTCGCTTATGCTTTGCCATGGACTCCGCCCTCACCGGAATACCCTTAGCCCCCGTCTTGGCGTTCGCTCCCTTGGTGGCCTTGGAGAGGGTTTAGGACAGCGGTGCTGCCTCATACGCAGCAAAGCGCCTTCAAGGCTGCTCGACATGGGAGTCATCACTCCATTCACGCGACTATGAAACTGTGTTCTCCTCCTTCCCCTTCCGCTTTGTGGATGTTGTGGTCCGTTTGGCGTGTTACATTGTGCCCGCGCTGCCATAACCGTTGGGCTTGCATCCGTCAAAGCCGCAGAGGGCACAAAAATTCACAACGCACAGATTCAAATGCACTAGACGCACTACTGGACCATATGCTACTTGACGAGGCACTCGACATGGCCATATCCCCAACTCAAGGGGCCACACCAAAGGGTGGAAGTGCGTATGCCCAATCCAAGGGGCCATGCCAAAGTGTGGGAGTTCCTATCCCCAAGTCGAGGGTCCAAACCGAATTGTGGGAGTGTGTATCCCCAACTCAGGGGGCTACACCAAGGTGTGTGAGTCTGCATCCCCAATTCAAGGGGCCACACCAAAGTGTGGAAGTCAGCATCCCCAACTCAAGGGGCCTCCCGCGCTCCGAGGGGTCTCCGGAGCGTGTAAACCTGAGCGCTGCACGTCCTCGGGGCGTTGCTCCTAGGCCACCGCAGCGTGGAGGACATACTCATGGGATGCTCCCTCTACTAGACCGTCATGGGGGCGGATAGCCAGTGAGTGTTTCTGGTGCTACACCACGTTTCGTAGGGCCGCGACGTCGCCGTGGCCACCATCCACGAAGCCTACTGACGTCGGTACGGCGCCGGCGTTCCACACGGGGGGTCTTCCCTATGAGGCCTGACACCAACCCCCCTCCCTTTTGGAGCCCATGGCCCATACTATTTAGAATGGGGTTGGAACTGCCAACCCGGAAATTTGCACCCGGCCCACATGGGTCATTTCTTTCTTACACACGCCTTGGAGTGGCCCACCGGCAGTGATCGGGCCACATGGCCGGCGACGGGTCATACCACGCCATCCAGCGGCGCGTTTGTTGCCCCCACGTGTTGCATTGCCCGTGGGGTATGGGCAGCAGCCGATGCCAGCCTCGCTGCAATGGGGTCGGCGGCGGGAGGGCGCGGTAAGGGGGGGTACGCCACATTGCGCGTCGTCATTGTGTGTATAGCTGCACCTAAGATCCGCAGCGCGCTAGACAGCCCCTTTACCTCCCGGGGGGGGGGGGGTTCCGGTATGACGGGATGCACGATTAAGGTCGGGCCTTGCCCTAACATTAGATCGCCCTGGCTGTGCCCGTGGGCCTGGTGGCTGGTCCCTGCTTCAGCGGGCCCTAGCGGCACTTCCCGAAAACAAACGGGGGGGGGGGGTGACCTATTGGTTGCGACGTGCGCCCTACGCCGGCGCTCCCCGCGGCTGACCCGTGGTCCCCCGCACAGCCGGCCCGCCATCGCCCGGTCTCGTGTAAAATGGGTGCCTGGCCGTCCGGGCCCTCCTCGCTCATCTCAAGCGCCGCGGTCGCTGGATACGCCAGTAGGGTCCCGTCCCCGAGCCGCTAGATGGTGAAGCCCGGAAACAAGGACCCGTGATGTAGCCGCCGGGGATGGAATTGCCTCCCGCGTCGCCTCCTGCACGGCCGTGGAGGCCGCTGACCCTAAGGACAACGTCCGGGCTAGTCGCAAGCTCATGCGCGTCATGCAACGCGACAAGGACAGTGCGGCGTGCTAGCTCGGGGTGGGGCCCAGCCACCGCGCACACGGACTTGCCCATGGCGCAACGCATTAGGATGCCCGCTTTCGCGAGCGGGCGCGACAGGCCTACCCCCGGAACTTTTTGGAAACATAATGGCGTCAAAAAATATTCAATTTTGAAACATTCTGTATTGAACATTTGGATTCAAGGAGCTTTTTGAAAAAAAGTCGTTTTGAACATTTTTTTAAGAGCTAATGTTACAGCATATGGCGTATTGTGCACCCCGAGTGGTACACCCAGGTGTGCTCAGTTTGCTGTAGGGGAGGTTTGTTTGAGGACCCTATGGTATTGATGCCCCCCACATACCATTGCTCGTATAATGCTTCACTTTGTCGTTGCCCCTTTGGGGCCACGACGATGAGTACCGCCACGGTAACACTCCCTGGACTAGCTGTGATTGCAGAGCTCTTGGCGACATTGTTTCGCTTGAGCGGGGCGGCCAACCTATTGGATGCCCGAGTGGGCCACCTACTGGCCCAATGGTCGGTGTCCTCCCCGCATTGCAAGGCCTAGTGGGAGCAAGACACCGTGGAGGGTGGCCACACAGTGCCGCGAAATGCCGTGAGGTTTCAAAATTGTTTTCAAACTTGCAAAATTGAACGGTTGTTTCTTTCTGCCTCCAAATTTTACAATATATCTAAGGAGTTTGCGGCAACGCAAAACTTGCACTACAACCCCTCTCCCCCAACACACACACACTCACACACAGGTGTGTTGTGCTACGTTGTTCTGTGATGTGGTGTGATATGGCCTAGTGCCCTTTGCTATTGCCCCCCCCCCCCCCCACACACACACACATAACCATGTCCCCTCGCTCCTGTGCAGGTTAGTGTTGGCAGCGCCCAGGATGATGGGGGCATTCCCTAGATGGCTTGGGGTAGTGGCCACCCTGTTGCTACTGGCAGTGGCCAAGCTGATGGGGCCGGTGCCCAGATTTTGCATGGCACTGCCCAAATGGGTGGGGGTAGTGCCCCAAGTATTGGTGGCAGTGCCCAACCTAATGGGGGCACTACCCATATTGTGCAGGCCATGGCCCGGCTAGCTAGTACCGAGGCGGTTGAGGGCAGTGCCCACGCCTATTTGTTCAAAAAGGAATGTTCAAAAGTCAAAAAAAATCTAAAAACTAGCAAGGGAAGCAACATCTGTTTGAATTTGAAATTTTCTTTTTTGAACTTTCCGTTTTGAACGTTTGCTTTCAGGTGGACCCCCCTCCCTTCAGCACCTAGCTGCATCGGCACTGCCCCGAGCAACTGAGGCACTGCCACCAGCAAGCCAAGCGCTGCCACCAGCAAGCTGGGCACTTCTAGCAACCCTTTGGGCACTGTCCCAAGCCATCTAGGCGCTCCCATAAAATAGTCTGCGCATGGCACTCAAAAATTTGGGCGTTGTTCGCAGCAATCCGGGCATTGCCCTCAGCAACACTTTGGGCACTACATCAAGCCACGTGCGCACCTCCCTCAATTGTCTAGGCACTGCCCACAACGGCTTGGGCACTGCTAGCAACACCGTGGACACAACCCCAAGCCATCTGGGCACTCGCCGCATCATACTTGGCACTGCTAGCACTTCAAAATTTTGAAAACGAAAAGAGGGAACATGGTCGGCGGCCGGGGGGGGGGGGGCAGGCGCGATAGCAAACGGCCCTCCATGCTCTGTGTGGTGCCCCTAGCAACGTCAGCACATCACCCTCAGCGGGCGTCAACGAGTGAAGGTCTACCCCTTGTCCCCCCTTCTGCCTCGTTGCCTGCCTGTTGGAAAATGATCGTGACCGTTCATGCAGGCGGTTCAATTTGAAAGCCCAAATTCCAAAATGAGCAATGGTGAGCGGATCTCATGTTTTTTGAAAATTCAAAAAAAATTTGAACATTCAAAAGTGAACAGCGGCATGCAGGCGACCATTAGGAAGCCGCTGCATCCGTGGGTGGCGCTCGTGGACAGCGGCAAGGTTGGTACGTGCCCGCTGGCAAGCACACCGCACCATCAACGAGGTGCAAGTGGGGGCCACGCAGCCGCCAAAGAAGAACGCGACAACGAAGGGCAAAGGCAAGGCATACCACGGGGGGGGGGGTAGGTAAAAGCAAGGCAGGGGGTAGGAGAGAAAAAGGTGAAGGGGGTACAGGCAAAAGGGGGCGGGGAGGAGCGTGCAAAGGGGGGGGGGGGCAGCCTGCACGCACGCCGGTGTAAGACCCGTACCCATAGAGGATGAGCAGGGGCGGGGGGGCGGGATGATGAGGATGGTGAAAGTGGGGCGGCACAAGTAGGTTTTGCTACGGAAGAGGTACCCTAGAGATCAAACGGCTTGATGAAACCCCTGCCATGTGTTTCCAGGAGTGTTGTCCCGTACTACCCCTAGAGACCTACGTTAAAACCAATATGGTTAATTCTAATTTCTAATACATGCAAGGGGGTAAAAATTAGCCTGGCAAATATTAACACGTTAACCCAATTTTCACTCGTTTGTGCCGCTTTGCTTGTGCGCATACCATGCCCACGTGAATTGTTTGGGTGGCCAAAGGGGGCCCAACGGGTTGGTATAGGGGTTGCATAGTCATATAGGTGGTTATGTAGCCCAACACATCCCTCGGTGGCATGGTAGGGGATGGTAACCCCCGATGACCAGCTCATGGCGCACACATGGTTGCCCACTAAAACGTCTTGCAGCCATGAATCGGCTGCAATACGTGGAAAAAAAATTTCCATTAATTTTTTGAGGTTACCATCACATTAGTTTTTCGGTTCTGAATAATTTTTGCCAAATATTAAATATTAACCTCCGGAAACTTACGCAACAACTAAAGCCAAAAACGGCCGTATACCACGGAGTTTTAGGACCATATTATCGCCAGCGCGGCCATGTCCTTATCCGCGCATACCGCCATGCCAATCATCCATAGGTAGGCGGGTGGTGGGCCCCTTGCGCCGTGGTTGTGGACCCCAATGGAAAGTTGCGTCCAACTTCCACCGATGCACGGGTAGGCATCCCCACGGAGGAGGAAAGTGGGGGGGGCTGCTTCCAATGGATGGTGTCCACAACGGGTGGACGCGATTTGATGTAGTGGGCCCACGATTGCAACGGCCAACAGCGGCCGCTTGTGGGATCCGCCACGGGCACTAGTCGATCTAGCGCAAGCGGGTTGACCAACTCCTTCCATTTGTCCATAAAGCGGTCACGTGAACGGATGGGGCGAGGAAATGGGAGGCCTGTTGGGGCGGTGTGCGCGGCCCCCCGGCGGGTCATGAGCTCCGACACATGCTGGAGGCCGCCCTTGGGGACATTCAAGTCCCTAAGTAACCCGATCAATTCGGGTGCGGGGAAGAGGACGGAGGCATATTGCTTCGCGGCCTCTATTTGCTTGTTGCGGTGAGCGGGAGTTGGGCAACCTCGGTGGCCTCGTACCAGCGGGCCTTGGCCAAAGGGGACGAGGCCACCCACTCACCAAGAACTTGTGAGAGCAAAGGGTCCCACAAACTCTCGGCCCCACTCAAACGCGTGAGCGTCATGCTAAGCTCAAGATGCGTGTCCTGAGAGAAAGGCATAACAAGAGCTACACGAGGGGGTCAACAATGAAGCCAGAACCAACCCCTTTATCTGCTTTGGCGCAATTTGCATGCCGCGTACACAGAGACACACAGACACACACACACACACACACACACACACACACATGCCTACATCTTTTTCTGCTTTTTTCCATCATGACTTTTCATGTCCACAATCTTAAAACATTCTGCAACGAATCTGGAAAAGTAAAACCCTCCCGAACCTTAACCGGTAGGGCAAGGGGAGGATAGAGGAAGGAGGAAAGAGGGATGTGTGTGCGAGGCAATGGGTGTGTAGGGGTGCCAATGTCATTGGCTGTGTGTGTGTGTATGTGTTTCTTGGAAGGGCGCACTAGGAAAAGGTGCATAGATGCTCTATGTTTCATGGCTGGGGGGGGGGGGGGGGCTTTGGTCTGGGGTGTGTGGTTTCTAGGGCTGAGAGGGTGTGGTTTTCAGGGCTGTGGGTCAAAAAGCCTCGATAAACCCCCCACGGCAACACGTCCCCCACCAAAAGAAAAACCGCCATCAAACTTGGCCAGCGGGTTGGTGTATGTGGTGTCCACAGCCCGTCCCGTGCAACCCCCCCCCCCCCCCCAAGCCCCCAAGAGCCCCCAAAATCCCCCCCCCCCTCCCAAGCCCCCAAAAGGTGCGGCACCAAAGGTGTGCACGCCCACTTGGGGCGTGTCATTGTGTATTGTGCCTTTTTCTTTAAACTTAATATTTGAGTTGGTGATAATAACATCTGTAGGTTAATAATAATGCGAGCGACGATTAATGTTGAATATATTGTTTAAATTTTGGTCCGAGGATGTAAACTTGCAAACATTGATTGCAAGGTCCCAAAATTTATTTTTTCGGTTGTTCCGTTTTTTTCTTATGCATGTGACAGGTGCAGGGTTGGCCACACCACTACACACCACAAACCAAAACCCCATAGGCCAACGCCTCACTGCCCCACATACCCGAGCCCCACATGCCAAAGCCCCACAGGCCCACACACCACAGGCCCACACTAGCAGCGCAACACCCCACAGCCCCTCTGGTATCGGCGGCTGTGGTGTGTGGTGTGCGGGTGTGTGGTGTGTGGGGTGTGGGGCGTGTCGGGTGTGGTCGTGTGCGTGTTCGGCCATGGTGTGTTGGGGTGCAGGACGTGAGGCTACAGAGCATGGGGTTGTGCTGTCCCAGGTTGTGGTGCTTGCGGCTGTGGGCCGTGGGGGCTGTGTGGTGTGACCCCTTATACCACAGCACCACAGCCTACAGCCCCACCCCCAACAGCCCAAACCATTACAAACCGGCGCGCCAGAGCCCACATCTTGCAGCCCATCACCCTACGGCCCAACACACTAGCCACTCCCACAAAGACCACAGCTGCCTACACCACAACCCTATACACTGCAGCTCCACACACCACAGCCCAACACACCATATACCCACCCCCCACAACCCCACACACCCCAGCATGACACCTCAGACATCCCGACAGGACAGGCGCACACACCAAACCCCCACACTGCCCCCATTTTTTCGGTTGATTTTTCGACTACCTGGTTTAATACCTGGAGGTTAACATTGAATTTTTGGACTCGCGTTCCAAATACTAAAATGAACGTTCAATATGAACCCACAGAAATTAATTGGACGGCTGCCAAAATTAACCTCACGAAAGCAGACGCTAGGCCGCACTTGAAGCGGTTGTCCAAGTGTGGGGGTGGGGTCCTGCAGGAGGGGGGGGGGGGGGGTATGGGAGGCGTTTGACCGCAGCCCTACAGTGCCACACCACAGCACCCAACACCACAACCTCGCATACCACAGCCCACACACCATAGCCCTACACACCACAGCAGCCAACATCGCACCCCCGCATACCACCGCCCTGGAAACCAGCCCTCCACACATCACAGCACCTAACACCACAACCCCACATACCAAAGCTTTGGAAAAACCCCCCCCACGCCGCCACACACCACAACACTAAAAACGACACCCCCGGACACCACATCCCTAAACATCACACCACAACAAACCACAGCCCCAAAAACCACATCCACACACACCACAACCCACGTACCAGAGGCCCACACACCACAGCCCCGATACCCACCCACCCCCACGACACAGCCCCGCAAACCACACCCCCACACACCACACCCCCACCCCCAACACATCCCCAGACACCATAACCCCAAACATAACAATCCTACACACCACAATGTGAAGGGGGGGGGGATAGCCAATGAAGTTGGAACTAGCCCCTATATTTGCTATGGGGCAATGTGCCAACTACAACCCATGCGCAAGCGATGAACACACAAACTGACACACACACGTACATACCTGCAACCTTTTTCTCTGTCCCATGGTAAATCTTCATTTCCATCATCGTAAAAAAGCCTGCACAAAAAATGGGGCATACCCTCCCACACCCTAACCACAAGGACAAGGGGGGGGGGGGCAGCAAACTGGCTATGCGGGACAAATATGAGTACAAAAAATTGGTGCAAAGGTATTTCTTTTCTTGTTATGCATTTATAGGGATTTTTAGGGAGGGTTACTTTTTTGCGGAGACCATTTAAATTTTACGAGGTTAATATTAACGTCGGGGACACATTAATTTTCAATATTTCAAAGTAGAAATGAAAAATTAAAATCAAAAATTATATCCGAGGACCGTTTTAAAAATTTTTTCCATGGAAGTAGGTGAGACCCCAGCCCAACCCCCAGGTGAAAATGATTCCCGAACCCGTAAGGAATCCCGTGGGGGTAGAGTTTCTCCCGTCTAAACCCCTCACCCCCCCAAAGGGTCAACTTTGGGTTAACGCATTAATTTTTGACCCAAATATTAAACATATTGGGTGTAACATAGGTCTCATTCGATGATGCCTATTGTTGGTTGTTTTTATGGGTATTGGCTCATAACTTCGTTGTTGTGATCTACGCTAGTTCGTTGTTATGCACTGTGTTTCTGTGCCTCATAGCATGATATAATATGTTCGTCTGTGTTTGTTCGTGTATTGTTTTGTTGCTCTGCTTATTTGTGTTTGTAGTAGCTTGGTTGGCAGTGCCTCTGTGTTGATCAGTGTATGTTTGGCTGGTCTGCCTGATGGTGGCTTCTGTCTCCTGTTCGTTGTCTCCCTCCTTGTTCTGTGTGTTTTGTGTTGTGAATGTTGCGTCAATCGCTTCAATGTCCTCCGGGCGGGCAGCATTTGCAACTGCTCCCACTTGAGCCGTCCAAAAGGAGGTGCCGTCCGTGGTCTGCAGTAGGGCTGCACGAATGTCCAGTGGGACATCCGCCGTGCACGCTATGGCAGTGGCCACGGCGGCGAGGGAGGTCACGTAGGGGAGTGTGGCTACCGAACGCCAAAGCCGCTCAACAAATTGTTGGCGAGTCGCCAAGGTGAAGAAGTCCTTGGCCTTGAGCCATGTGTGGGATGCAGCGTTCTAGGGCGTGGTGCGGAACCCCTAGTTAGAACGCAATTTCTGGAACACCCACCAGCTTCCCCCCCACGGTGAGCACAAGGTCATTGGGGTCCCTATTAAAGGCCCCCAAGGGCTCGGCGGCAACCACCTCCTCCGCCTCCCCAATAAGGGGGGGTGTTGCCCCAAATGGAAAAAGAATCACCCCCTGCCCCGAAACAATGTTGGGAGTGGTGACCCCATACCACTCACGCTCCCACTCCCTTGTGGGGCAAAGGGAGTGCATGGGGAGCTTGTTTTCGGGGTCGTCAGTGCAGACCCGGCGGGTGTTGTGGGTGAGGGGTTGGGGGAACCAACCATCCGACTGCCCCTTCCCCTTACCCGGTCGGATCCTTACCTTCTGGACACTAATCATGAGGGGGTTGTGGGGCTTCTCCTTCCTCCCCCCAGCCCCCACCCCCCCCGCATCCTCCTCCTCCTCCTCCACTTCCTCCTCCTCCTCCTCCTGACCCACATAGAGGGTCGTCTTCGTCCCCGCACCCTTCTCGGCATGGGCGGTGACGGACTCCACCACCGCGTCCACATCGTCCGGATGAAGCTGGATCAAAAATCCAGCAACCCCTGGATTTACCTCTAGCAACTCGAAGATGTAGTTGCTGAGAACCAGGGGGTCTCGCTTGTCCGCCATGAAGGGGGACTTATGGACAAGGAGTCCAAAGTCCACACCATGTTCAAAGCGGGTCGCCACAGGGCGCCTCACATTGGCATCACCCATCGTAAACCCCTCAGGACCGCCAAGGCGACGGACCCCAAGGAGCTTTTGATGGTGCTCGCACCAAGCGTGGGCAGCAGCAAGGGCCATTATCAAAGAATATGAAAGCTTTGAGAGCTAAAGCGAAAAGGGGAAACATAAAATGAAGCGCGATAACCCACGCGATAACCCACGCGATAACTAGGTTATCGCGCGATAACCCCCGCGATAACCCCCGCGATAACTAGGTTATCGCGCGATAACCCACGCGATAACTAGTGCTCTAACCCCGTTCTAACCCCGCGATAACTAGTTAGAGCACACAAAGATCAAATCGCAAAAAGTGCAAAACGGGCAATATCGAGCAAACGAAACATGGAAGGCACATTGTTGCATCATAGTGCACCCATGTAACATGTGACATTCCGGGTTCCAACCATATTAACAACACCCAAAATTGGGGGGGTTCCGCACCACGCCCTAGAACGCTGCATCCCATGACCCAGTCGCCGAGCGACGCCGCCACCGCCAGCCCTGGGCCCCCGAATGTGTACTGTTCATAGTGAGCAGTTGCGCCACTTGCTCGCCCGCTTGCGTGTTGAGGAGGGCGGACAGGATACCGAGGGCACACGAGAAGGCGGCCATGTGGAGGTACAGGTCATCCTTGACGCGCTCAGGCCGGCCAGCGCCAACAGACGCGTCGCTTCTGCCGGGGCGCTGCGTGCGGCAATGGACGATGGCATGACCCTCGTAGGGGGACCGGAGCACCGAGGGGGGTGCTGGGTGCGGGTGCGGTGAGTAATGGCGGGCGAGCCAGGTCGACGCCGGGGAGTAGTGTGATAGGGGCCGCCGGTGACTGGGGGTCGCAGGCGCTGGGGCTGCTGCTATGGGCTGCACGTGGGGGCAGCCCATTGGAATGCAGGAGAAGGGCGGTGCGGGACTCCATCCGGACACGCTCCAAGATGAGGGCAGGGCAGGTTGGTGGCGCATCTCCTCCGCCATCGCCGAGGCGTCCCGGACGGGGGAGAATGGGGGCACTCATGGGGAGGAGCCCCACACAAGGCTTTGGTCGGCCGGGGGCTGGCCCGGCCGCCGGGGCCCCTTGGGGTGACTGCTGCGCCGGCGCTGCCGCCCCCAGCGGTAGCCCCGGTTCTGTGGCGGGTGGCTACGCCGGGACGGTGCTCGGTTGACCCGGCTCCGGGAGCACCGGGTTTGCCTTCACTAGGCGTAGAGAGATAAAGATGAGGCCCGTGAGGTGCGGTGGGGCGACCGGGCGGTCGGCGGGAAACCCGTTGGCGTCGGGGGTTACCATCCATACCGGTGCTTGGGAGCTCCAGGCCGCCCACACAGCTGTCAAGGCGGGCCAGAGCCACAACCCATGCATGGACACCTGGGGGCACAACGGGCTGACCGATTGGTTGAGGAGGTGATGGAGGTGGTAGGGGTCGGGAATTAGCTTATTCCAGCACCGCCGCTGGGTTGTCTCCCGGCGGATGTGCCCCACGACCCACCCCACGAATTGCAACTCGTGGTCACCTCCTTGGGGGACAACGTCGTGGCCGTATTGGTCCACCACGTCCGTAATGGACATCCACAAGAACCCGTGCCACCGCGTAGCGACCAGTGCTCTCTCGGCTCGGGTCACTTTCCCCGTGAGGATGGAGAGGTGCATGCCCGGGGTACGGACGATGCCGTCCTTGAGGGGCACACCTTCATACGAGTTCATAGGCCCTCGGCCAGTGTTGCATGGTGGCCAGGAGGGCACCCTCCATGAGGGCCACACGGTCGACGCGGCCCACCTGCTGGGGGGAGGCCTCCAAGTGGAGCCGTTGCTCAGCAAGGGAAAGGGCGCCAAAATTTGCCATGGTGCTTGAGGTGTGGCAGATCGCACAAGGCGCCACGCCCCGCGCATGCCTGCCCTCGCTCACCCCGCACGCATGGTCTAGCCCCCTCCCGGTTCCGGCGGCCGCCCCGCCGCCAGGCCTCCCCAGCGGAGGGCGAGGACATTTTGCCCTTCCTGCACCTCTGCAGTGGCGTCCGCACGAAAGGCTCGTCTTGGCGGTAGCCAGTCCGCGTGAGCCGAGACGGAGGGGGGGGCGAGGGTAGAGGCGGACACTCCCGGTCGCAGCCGCTCCACGTGCGCCGTTCGGGTGCCGGTGGTGTGCAAGCGTACACCGTGCACTCCGCCTGGTTCCTCCTCGCCCTTGTGTCCCTGCACACAAGGCCTGGCCCATAGCCCTATCGTGGTGTCCGCACTCCATCCTCACAGTCACGTCCCGGTTGTAGGGAGTCCGCGTGAGAGGGGACGGTGGGGGCAAGGAGAGTAGAGGCAAGCAACTCCCGGTCGCAACCGCTCCGCGTGCGCCTTTCGGGTGCTGGTGGTGTGGAAGCTTGCACCGTGTACCTCGCCTGGTGCTTGCCCGCGGCTGTGCTCCTGTGCTCCTGCAAACTGGCCCCGACTGCACCCCTGCATTGGCGTTCACAAGACAAGCGCATCCCGGCTGTAGCCCTTCGGCGCGAGCCAAGGCGAAGGGGAGAGGGAGGGAAAGGGCATGGTACTCCCGGTCGCAGCCATTCCGCGTGTGCCTTTGGGCTGCCGGAGGCTGGGGAAGGGACTTGTAACCAGCCTTGCCACGCGCACACCCCGCCGGAACCGCTCTCCGCCAGGGGCGCCTGGCTTGCTCGCCCCCATAGGCGGGGGAGGGGGGGCTAAGCGGCGCGAGGTGGGTGCCTTTCCCCCGACGCAAGGGCGCCGTAGCAGCGCGTTCGGGTCCTGTACTCGGCCGCGGTGGCCGGGGCATTCGAGGGGGGGAGGGGGCGAGTGGGCGGGGCTTGCTAGGACCCTTGCCAATCGTGGCCCCCTTCCCCAGCTTTCCTGAGGGTCTCTACCCGTTCTACCTTGGTCCTTGTGCTTCGGGTTCCCCCATCCGTAGAGCTCTGGGCTGGGTCCTCGGGTCCGGAGACCCTACTAACTCGTCGCCGCCACTATTGTACGACAAAGTCCCCCCCTCGCACCTCTCCTGACCTTCCCGTGTTCTCCAAGTGGCCGGGTTTGGCACCTACACACCCGGTGCAGGGGCGCCGTTGCTGTGGTGCGTGGGCCTAGCCCAACCGCAGCGTGGTGGCGGGGGTCATTGATATGGGGGGGCGGGGCCGGTCCTTTGGAAGAGCTCCTTCGCCCCGTTGGGCGCTAGGGGAGGTGTGTCTGCCCCGTCTACCCCTGGGGGGTCGCAGGCAGGCAAAGTAAGCAAGCAGCACCGGGGGTTATAACCCTGGGGTAGCAATAGCAGGTCCTCCGCAACCGATCCCACGTGTCACGGGTGCGAGTCCCTCGAGCTAGACACCCTAAGTTCTGCCGGGGATTAACCCCCGAACAAATACACAACTTAGGGCCCCCATGGGCAGTTTAAGCCCATAGAGATGCGACGAGGCGTGGCCGGCAGTTAAGAACGGCCATACCGGTGAAGGTTGCCTCGTCGCGGCCGGCACAATTAACAGGACCCGGGGGAGGCCCCTTAACCCTTTAAGCATGAAATACGGCAATATAGCAGTGTGTTTAAGTTATTAAGCAGCGCAATGTTTTACCTTGCAAACATGCCCCTTCCGGTGGTGCGCTCACCATTGGGGCTGCCGTTGGGGGATTGGGAGCTGTTACCACTCCCGAACGCCCGCTCTGGTGTGGAGCTCACCGGATTAAACCGTACCTGGGGTTCGGCGTACCTGTCGGCTCGGCGTACTTATCGGCTCGGCGTACTTCCGGCCGGCCGGAAGTACGGTTTAATCCGTCACCCCCCCCTTGTTTTGGCCAAAAAAATGGCCGGAGGTACGGCTGTACCTTCGGCCGGCCGAAAGTCCGGCCGTACCTCCGTCCGGCCGAGTCGGCCGGCCAAAGGTACGGTTTAATCCGTCACCCCCCCCCCCCTTGTAGTAATACCCCCATATACTAACAACCCCCCCCCTATATATTAATAACAGGACGCCTGCAGTGGCCACAGACCGCCTTTTGTGTGCACCGCCTTCTGTGTGTACCGCCTTGCTTGTGGCCCCTTTAAAGAAATGACTCCTGCGGTGGCCACAGACCGCCTTTTGTGTGTTCCGCCTTGTGTGTGCACCGCCTTGCCTGTGGCCCCTTAAATAACATGACTCCTGCGGTGGCCAGAGACCGCCTTTTGTGTGTTCCGCCTTTTGTGTGTACTGCCTTCTGTGTGCACCGCCTTGCATGTGGCCCCTTTAATAACATGACTCCTGCGGTGGCCACAGACCGCCTTTTGTGTGTCTGCCTTGTGTGTGCACCGCCTTTTGTGTGTACCGCCTTGCCTGTGGCCCCCTTAATAACATGACTCTTGCGGTGGCCACAGACCGCCTTTTGTGTGCACCGCCTTTTGAGTGTACCGCCTTGCCCGTGGCCCCTTTAATAACATGACTCCTGCGGTGGCCAGAGACCGCCTTTTATGTGTTCCGCCTTGTGTGTGCACCGCCTTCTGTGTGTACCGCCTTGCCTGTGGCCCCTTTAATAACATGACTCCTGCGGTGGCCACAGACCGCCTTTTGTGTGTTCCGCCTTGTGTGTGTACCGCCTTGCCTGTGGCCCCTTAACCGGACTTTCGGCCGGCCGATCGGCCGGCCGAAAGTACGCCGAGCCGACAGGTACGCCGAACCCAGGTACGGCCAAATCCGGCGGCCTCTGGTGTGGGTGCCGGGGTGGTGGCCGGGGGGCCTTAAACCTAGAGTAGTGGGTGTCCCATGGACGGGCGCTCACGGGGGACGAGCAGGCAGGAGAGACAATTTCAAACAGCAAAGCCCACTTATTGTCAAACCGCCTCACTTGCGGAGCTGCGCCGCCCCTTCCGTGGGGTCCTCGACTCACCATCCCTTACTTGGAGGGTTCCACCCTGCATAGGGCAAAACCGACAAGAATGGGAGGGTTCCGCCCGGCATAGGGGACCACCCACAAGCATGGCAGGTTGGGCTGTGCAGGGGGTCGTTGCTCGGCGCCCCGTGCGTGTCTGGGCAAGCCGCTAGGATGGCGCCTGTCGCCTACACGCTCGCCGGCCGCGACGGATGGGCCAGCCGGGTGGCCCGCAGCTCATGAGGCGCCCCGTGCGAGCGGTCAGTCTGCAACGTGACACGGGGGTGGGTGGGGAGCGGGACGGGGCCCTGGGTGTACAATGCCGTCACCGGGGGTGGGTCGGCATATTGCTCTTGGGGCCTGCAGTCGCAGAGAGGCACAGGTGGGGGCGGAGGGAGGGGGGCAGCCATTTTTTCCCCCGCGTGTTCTGGCCCCCAACGAGGGTCCAGCCCACGGCCTGCACCTTCGCTTTGCGGCGGCTGAAATTTGGTCCAACAGAGGGGGGCTACAGGGGGGGGGGGGGGGGGGCGACTTCATGCCGACTATTGATCGGGGGGGGCGCAAAAAAATTGGCGGTATCACCGTTGTTTCTGGAAAGGAAGGGGGGGGTTCAAGCCTCCTTTCTGGAACCCAATCCCTGTAAAGGGGCTCCTGGGGCAGACCCCAGCCCTTCCTACCACCGGGAGGCAGTTGGCAGAGGTGAAAGGGTGGTGTGGGGGTCCCACAACATATGATCCGACAGGATATGGGTCATTCTGATGTCTACCAGGCGGGCTCTGAGAGAATCCTACTTCCACAAATGACGTCGGGATGAATTCTGTCCAAATTCTTAAACAAAGCTGATTACAATTATGTCTCTTTTCCGCAAAAGGTTACTGGCCAAAACAATATAAAACACAGCAGAAAACTGCCAGCACACTTTCCTGGTGCCCTAAACTTTCATTGACATGGAAACGCCTAGCAACAAATTTCCAAATGTCTCTCTGAGGCTGAAGATGGAGAACACGAGAAACAGCTACAAAGTTAAATGCAACAGCAGAGCAGTCGAAAGAAATTGATGAGTGATTCGAAGGTTGTCCCCTGCCAACATGGAAGGGGATTCTGTGTACGTGTAATTCTGGCCGTGGTCCATGACATGATTGGGACGGAGCTGTTGCAACACTGGAACACAAATTGTCTGGATGCACTCACATTTATTGAAGCACGAGGTTGGGGCTGGGTTCGATGAAACTGTGACGGTGCAAATTTCTTCCTGATTGCCAAAAAAGAATTTGCCAGACCTAATATGGGTTTCAAAGTTGCACTGGGAATTTTTTGTTGCCGTGTATACAAAATAATTTCTCGGGTACGCAACTTCCGCTGCCGCGTGTATCATGCGTGTGTCATGTGAAGGAACACTTTGCAAAATTCTTTCCTCCAAGCTGCCTTACAGCCCATTTTCCAATCACCACCTCCCTCAGGACTGTCCTCTCGTCGCCGCATACCTGCAAGTCGCTGCAGGAGCCCTGCAAGTGCATCAATACACCCTCCAGACGGTGCTGCTCTTCTTTGAACTGCGCTTCCAACCTCAGTTGTGTTTGCCTTCTGGTTTCCTGCAAAAACCCGGTGTCAATGCGGACCGTGATGAAGGGGGGGGGGGGGGATGAACAGAGGCTGTAGAGAGGGCTGGGGGGGCTGTGAGGGTTGGGGATGCATGGATGGTGCGATACTGGGCGTCCCGCCCCCGGTCAGGCTCTGAGTAGGCGACCATTGCAGCATCTTGCCTCTCCTTTGGTGCCTTGCGCCTGCTCGCCTAGGCTCAGGTGCCCCAGTCTGGATTCGAACCAATGTTTGCCGCATCATTTTCAATGATAGCATTGTTTGCGCGCTAGGATCGGGCTAGAAAAGGTCATTTGGGGGTTGCATGAATGCTCATGCGCTAATGTGATGGCTGTATGATTTCCTGTGTTACTAGAGTGGCGCTAGATGGTGTCAATTATGGGGCAGTGGATTTGTTTTTTGTATGTAGGGTAGGTTTGATCACGCAAGAATGCGGATGTGGGGCTAGAGTCGTGTACCCTGCCACTGCAGCACGGCACAGTGGGCATACTTGGGGCCGTTGGATTGCAGGGCATGCAGGGGGCGGAGGCAGGGGGGGCGATGAGGGGCTGGTGAGGGGCTGCACAGTAATACCTCCAGCTCAGCCTCTCTTTCTTTGAGCTGCTGCCGCAGTTCAGCCACTATTCTGGTGAGCCGCATCACTTCAGGGTCCTGGGAACACAAATCCTTCTGGTATCTGCAGACAAACACAACCCTCAGACGACGCCATGTTGCGGCCTGTGATCCACTGAGCTGTGAAGCAAAGCTGACTGAGCGCAATTCAAAGCACTTCCCAACTCTTTGGCTCAATGGCACTAAACTGTTTCCATCAGGGGGTTGAGAGTGGAATGCTTTTCCCACTGCTCACGATTGCAGTACACTGCCCGTCCTGGCGTCCACACCCCTGCCAGCGCTGACAGGTTTCAACTGCAGTCATCTCCAGACCGTGAAGTTTGGAGGGTGCTCTCCATCACAGATGATGTGGGAAATTGTAACACAGGGCCAGCGGTTGCAGGTCAGCAAGGATTACACATCAATGAGTCAGCTTGGGGACGGAACTGGGGAGGGGGGTGCAGTTTTGCGAATGAACACTTGGAGGGGGGGGGGGGGGTGCTCCTGCACTTCCTTCAGGCTTTTGCACGCGTCTTTGCGAGCTTCCGTCGGTCCAGGGTCGAATGCCCTCACCACCTCCTGCAATCCGATGTGTTCATGTCGCAGCCTGGCAGTGTTTGGATGCGTCTGCAGGTCCAAAGCACCACTGCACCCCTAACATACTTGGCAATGTGATTCTCCATCTCCTCTCGTGTGCGCTTCAGGGCCTGAACGCATGCCGCAGAATGACCACAGTCCCAGCACCGCTGGAACAATCGGCGCAGCAGTCCATAGCAGCACGAATGACAACCATATTGCTCTACCGCAACCTTCTCAGGATGGTACACATGCCTTTTTTCCCAAGGATGAGGCACGTTTCGGTGTGAGTATAACTTGCAAAGGAGGAGGGGGCAGCTCCATCAAGGCTGGTAAGGTACCGTGTAGTACCATTGGTGTCCAGTGTTATGTCTGTTGTATGACATGCTTTTGTTGGAGGTCAGCTCTTGGGAAGTGGAGACGGTGGCGGGTTGCAGTTCTGTGGATGGGTGAGGGATGCCTGTCCCACTGCCCCCGTGGTGTCCACTCCCCTGCCAGCGCTGACAGGGGTCACATTCAGTCAGCCCCAGACCTGTTAAGTTTGGAGGGTGCTCTTCGCAACAAATAGTGTGGGAAATTGTCACATAGGGCCAGGAGGTTGCTGATCACCATGTCACGCTGCAGTTCCAGACATTTTACCCGTGGTGTCACTCGTGGAGTGCGCAATGTGCGGCTGCGGGTCCGTAGACCCTGAAGCCTGAGTGCGGAAGGTGAAGGGGAGAGTTGCTCACTCCTGGGCTGAACCATGTGTGCATTGCCCCACAGTGGGCTCATTTTCCTGTGCCCGTTCCCTGTACCACCTTGCAGAGAGGGGCGGGGTTCCGGTTCATTTGCCAGGCCCATCCCTTGGCCACACTAACCATGACAAACCATACGAGGGCATTGGGAAGCCCTCCCAGCTCCTGCCCTTCTCCAACATGTCACATGCAAATGTGGCCACTGAAAAGCAGTGCACTTCACTCTATATCATTGCCATCGCTCTCCTAGCTGCCCTTGTCATCGTCAGCGTTAAGATGGCTTGCACTGCTGGCACTGTCACTGTCACTGTCACTGTCACTGTCACTGCAACTGTCACTGTCACTGTCACTACCAATGCTGGTGGAGCATGAGGAATCAGTCGGAATGGTGGATGAAGGGAGGACGGAAAGTGTGACCATTGCCATCAGAGATATTGGGCAGACTGTGCAAACAGAATTACACAGTTTGACGGGGCCCTTGCAATCGAGCTGTCTCAGGTGGACCTGCTTTGCTTCAGGACCTAGCTATTCAAACTAATCTGCAATATGCTTCAGTGACTGTATCTTTTCTGAAGACTGGTCTGCTAAGCTTCAATTCACAGCTCTCTAGATCTAAAGGTGGTTGCATTTAGAGCCATATTGAGAAAATGTTATGTGCATATGTCGGCCTTCTCCTATACCCTGACACGAGCTTACCGCTGCCTGTGGGGCTGTGATACCAGACCAAGGCAGCTGCAAGGCTTGGCCAACGACACGAGGTGGGAGTGATGCAAAATCTTCAAACGGGAACCACATTCATCACAGTGTGTCTCTGCCAACCAGCTTAAGGTGTCCATTCGCCATCTCTGTTAATGCAGATGAACATTCTGCAAGTGGCTGTGGGCTTCCCCAGCCCCCTAAAAGGGCTCCAGCAGCAGTAGCAATTCAATGTGAAGGCAGACGCTGCGGTGTGTACGCCCAGTCCCAAATCACACAATAGCATGCATGGTGCTCAGTTGAAGTCATTGCAGTTTGCAGTCGTTTGGTGGGAGCTGGTGAGCAGAGTTGCTCACGATGAAGCACAACTTGCTGCAGGGATGGGTGACGGATCATTCTAGGCACCTCTGACTACCCCTGGAGGCTGTTAACGGGCCTCACCCTCTTGGGTCTGCTTGACACGGTCTGCACACTCAGGATGTGGTGGCAGCATGCGGGAGGCAGTCGCTTCAGAGGAAGCACCACTCGCTGAGGCTACATACACACAATACATCAATGGCACAGAGGCACACATGCATGACCGAAGCGTATCCCAATCGTGCAATGGCATACATTATCTGTATCCTCCAGACTCATCGACATCTCGTTCATGCTCCTCCCAAACTCGTTGGTCTGCTCTTTGTCCGTCATCTCATGTCGCTCTTTGGCAGATTTGCATCGCTCCAGATCACTCTCTAGATCGGCACGCAACTTCTGACAGGAGCACAACGTGAACAAAATCCTCTGCCATGAGAAGCAGAATTCCACGTGCACGTTTGTTGCAGTTAGGGTTGGGGCGGGGCTCTCCCAAGCATTGTATGCAGTGCGAATCACAGCACAAAGTAGCAAAGCTCAGAGAGCGCATTTGGATTGGACACTTCTAAGCCGCCTCCCCATGCATTTCTGGGGCAGGCCGAGGCCAGGCTTGGGTGAGGCGTGGCTGATGCTCAGGTGAAGTGTGGCTGATGATTGGGTGAGGTATGGGTGAGACTTGATGCTAGGGTAAGGCTTCGATGAGGCTTGGGTGATGCTTGGTAAGTGGAGACGCTGAAGAACACACAACGAGTACAATTTCTGCAAGACCTTTTTGGCGTCCAGCAAAATGCTGAGGTCTGTGTGTTTGGGGATGGCCAGTTCGCATTTGAACGTCTCCATGCGCTGCAGAACGCTGAGCTTTGCTTTTAAATGGCCCAGGAGACTGTACAATAGTTCGATCTGGTTGTCTCCCACTTCGTCCTTGTTCTCCGCCTGCATCCATTGCTCCAGTTTGACCGCCAGAATATCATCGCACTGAACCAGTCAGACAGAGACAGAAGCTATGCACGTGCATGTGCGTGGGAAGGCGAATGAATGCCATTCACAAACCCCAGGACTTTCCATGGCTCAGCAAAGAAACAAGAAATTGCCTTGTCCCCGGACACGTACACCAAAATCCCACAGTTGACCACCAATGCATGTCAGTGGACAGCCCACCGAGGATGGTTAATAATTAAAAACCAAGCGCTTGCAGACCAAAACCAATTGCCAAACCGTGTGCATCAACTGTCCATTAGGAAGAAGCTACCCGTTGTCCCTTAAAGAAGACCCTACTGCCTGCGGACCCACTGCAAAGCACTGCCTAGGCCCCCAGCATGGCCAGGCCCCACAATGGAGCGTACTTGGGAACGGGGGGGGTTGTCCGCCCGTTGGGTTGGTGTGGGTGTATTGGAATGTGTGGATAACAAGGGCGTGTGAGCTCGGTTGGCTCGGCATTGTGGTCCACGGGCAGGGCCGGTCAGCCCGTGCAGGACCTCGGAAACCTGCCCAGATGCTCCAGTGCCAGGTTGTTTCAACCATGGTCTGGGGGCCTTGCACTTGCTGTACTGGGGAGGCAGGCCCATATCATACAAAAGTCATTACACTAGACACCAGTTGTACCATTCAGTAACCTACTAACCTTTTTGAAACCCCAGCTCCCCTGTGTAATATTTTTCATGCTGGACGCCCCGCCCCACCCCGCCCCCCGACACCCCTCGCTCAGTCGCCACATACGCACACCCCCTTCTTTTGCAGTACCTCATCTTGGCCTCAGGAGAGTGGGTTTGGCACCTCTAGCCTTTGTGGCCCACACCATCCCAGCCCTCACGACAGTGGCCCTGACAGTTTGACAGGTTAAAGCACTACCTCGGCCCCCACTGCAGGGCCTTGGTGGGACAAACACCTGCACTGCTTGGCCACCACAGCCCTCCCCTCACCACCACCAGTAGCACCAGGGCAGCTACAGCATGATCTATCTGTTTGTTGGTCAAGGTCAGTTGTGGGGGAGTGAGTGTGTTTCGGGGGAGTGTATGTGTCAGGTGGGTGTGCGGCTCTGTGGGTGAGGGCGGAATGTCTGGGGATTTGGTAAAACTTAGTACTACACGAGGTAAAACTTAGTAAAATTTGGCAAACCATAGTAGAAGCGAGGTAAAACTTGGTAAACAAAATTTTTGAATTTTTTTTAAAAAAATTTGTGATCGTTTTACCTGATTTCTGGTGAGTTTTACCATACCCCCCCCCCATGGTTACTAAGGAACTGGACACTTCGATGGCAGGTGGTACTGTTGTTTGGGGGCACAAAATCCCCAGGTCCATCCCGGCCACTTGTGTTAGTGGGTGCCCCACCCAGGCCAGACCATCATGCACACCGGTCTGTTGGCACTCGGGCAATATAACATACTATAATTGGGATTGGGCACTAGAAACAAAATCGGGCTCAAGAAAAGAGTCCTAACAAGGCGATGGCCAACATCAGTGCAACGGGACTGGGAACAAAACCGGGTGTGATAAAACAATAGAACCCAGCAGGGCCACAACCAACATTAGTGCCAACTGCTTACAAGTAGTTACAAAAATCACGCTTGAATATCAATTCGGCCTTAGTATCTGTGTGGCTTGGTTTGCCTGCCTATGTTGCATGTAATCCCAAAAAGAGTTCCGTGACTCATTGTGGAATGCCTCATGTGCCAGTCCACGGCGTCGTCCGTGGTTGGTTGGATTGTGGGCAGACCGCATTTTGGAAGCGGCGTCCATTGATATGTCTTTTGCACCACCCTTGACGGTGGTGCAAGTTTGTAATTTGGGCAATTAGGGTGTTCGGCTTGTTGTTGACTGCCCTGAATCGCGAACACCTCTGCCTTGAGTTTCCCCTATGTGAGCGGCCACACATTGTTGGGGCAAACCAGGAGGAGTTGGTTGTTGTCAATTTGATTGCCGAGCGAGAAGGCATTCAACCTCAGCAGCGGAAGAAGGGGGCAAAGATTTTGGATCCTTTGGGTGCCTTTTCATTTGCAATTGCACCCCTGCATTCCACCTTCATCTAGCAAATTGATGGTGTCAGTTGCCGTCTAGCATGTCTCTTGACATTGCGTTGTGCCTTGTCGCAACGCATTGTCAAGGGCACATTGCAAGTGCCACATGATAGATTGTGGTTGCTGCGTGAAATGGTGCAAGCTACTTTGTACTACGATCGTTCCACGCCGGCCTCCACACCTAGGACCCTGGCAATGCATTGGGTGGTGGCTCGGATGTACACTGAACCCAAATCTACAGACCCTGCTAACACATGCTTCTTTTGTGATGGCACACCTCACATAACGTGCCACGAATGTTCTTCATTGTACCTTGCATGTGTCTATGTTGTGTCAATCGGAGATATGTGTTGGATAACGCCAATTTTGGGTGGCGAACTTTGCTGTTGTTGCTGCTACTTCTTTTGTTGTTGTTGCTGTTGCCGATGTTAACACCCGTCTTGGTGTGTGGATCTGTTGCAAATGGTATACGGTGCCTACTCAATCCCCCCAAATTGGTGATGCCAGTGCCACACCCATTGTGTCCCAATCCGCACTGAGAGCGGTCTGGGATGCCTAGCTGTAATACACCAAAATCTGAGCACAATGTGTGACATAGCTCTAGGTGGCGAGGTCCCCGAAATGGCGCACCTTGAACTCAAATCGTTGCGGCAACGAACCTAGAACCGTGACATGTAGTGGCTGCCCCCAATCATCACCAAGCTTTGCCTCGACCTGTGACCAAGATGCGCGAAACGAGCCCTGGCTATCACTGAGTGCTTTGCACACACCAACCAAGATTTCTTCCGCACTAGGACACCCAGAATGAGATGTTGGATGATGACTAGAGGGTGTCGCGTCAACAATTCCGGGCGGAATGGAACTAGGTGGGACGGGGTCAAGTGGAGTACTCGATGCCTCGGCACAAGAAGCGGCAGAGGCGTTGCTTCCACCCACATGAACAGAGGGAGTTGGGTGTAAGATGGTTTCGGCCCGCACCTCGTTCTCCCATTTTTGTAGCACCCATTTTACCTCAGCCCTATCCTTGAACCATCTGGCTAGGCACTCCACCCCAACCAAGCAGTGAATGCACCCTTCGCAGCAAAAACACCACAAATATACGGCCCTATTGCATTGACCGCACGTAAATGGTGGACGGTACAAGCGCATTGAATGCCAAGAGGCAGTCCCGCGGGCCAACTCACACTTCACCTCTTGAGCAAGAGAAAGAGGGTTCCCCATCACAACTACCGTCAATAGAAAAGTAGTCCTTAACAATCCTTTGGGCGTTTTTTTCGCTACCTTTTTTGGAGGGGCTTGTTTGCGACTTGAACTCACACACATCCAAAGGCACCGTACAACCAGGCTCCTTAGCAAGGAAGCAAAGCAAAATGCCGTCACCAATTGCAAAGGTTGGTACGTGGTACACGCGCCAAACTCAGCCGTGACACAGTGAATGCGGGGCAAGGATCACAACTGCGTCCACCTGACATGGCGGCCCCCAATAATGGCGGAGAAGGTCTCCTTCCGGTGGGTAATCTCAGCAACCTGAATGGGGAGATAGTCACGGATGCGCGTGCTGTTGGCGCCGCATTGTCGCGAGGACACACCTAGGTGAACAAAAAGGGCATCACCAACGTCCACAAACACTTTGTTGTGCAGCATCACCGCAGCCTCCTGCCACAACCATGGTGCTGACTGCATGCTTGTACCACAAGGTGTTCAACGCTTTGGGCCCACTTTGTCCCAGGCGGGAGGGGCCCACCTTTCAAAAAACCGCGAATGCCACACAACTTGTGCTGTGTGACAAGCTTAAGCGCATGTGCCCTTGCCTCCGCTGCTAAAAGACATGTGTACCCTTCGTGAACGGGGGATAAGCGGCCGTTTGAATGGAGGATTCGAATTCGCGTGAATTTACCCGAATTTTGAGGTTTTTTGAGGAAAACGCCACAGCTTTGGTTGCTTTTGAGGGATTTGAGGGGGTAAAATTCATGCCCCAGCTTCATTATCCATCATCCAGTGAAAGTCCCGCCCCAAGCGCATCCACCACGCCCAAACGGTGCCAAAAACGAAAAGTGGCAAAACTCGGCAAGCCTGTAGCCGATCCATAGGCATGTATTCGTACGAATTCGCACGAAATTTGTACGAATTTCGTGCGAATTTATACGAATTCATCCAAATTTCACCCTTGTCCAGCCCCTCGTTTGCCCTAACACCCGGCCCCCCATGCACCCTTGCATGCACCCTGGCCACAGGCAACAATGGTTTGGGGTCATGTTGTATGCTCACACCCGTCTCTTGCGACATGGGAAGTGCCGCTCTAGGGTCTGAAGGTGCTGCACGTCGGTTAGAAGCCGTCTTCTTGAACGGCTCGCGTACCTTTGTACACTGATGGGCCCTTGCCCATGTTGTGCCAGTTTGGTCGCATCCCACCCATGCGACCAGAGGCTATCATCAATGGTGTGGTTGTCCACAACCACTTGCACCCCTAGTCTCCCCCGGAGGAGGCTTAGGCCCCCGCTGTTGCGCAATGTGCGCTTCAGCCTCCGGTGACTCCCCTCCATGGCAAAGCAGGAGAACTTTGACAAGATTCTCCACTTCTTTGCAAAAAAATACGTGGTCGATCCAAAGATGCGTCCACACAAGTTTGCCCCACTAGAGCTCATTGTGGGCAGTGCCCATGGCTATGCTATGTCTCGGGAGCTGCCCCAAGTCGGCTCCAGAGAACCATGCGGATCGCCAAGCGAACACACACATGCTTGCAAAATTCTCCCAGCATGTGCTGCACACCGACTCCCAACTTACCCCTGCTACTTGATGTTGCCTCACACTGGGGTGTTGTAGGCAAGCATCAATTACCTTTTCCCATCTCCTGTTGCGCATGAAATGGATGGCAGCAGCACACTCCATCCTTACCTTCCCCTTGCTGTTTGCCTTCTCATTAGTTAATGAGGCACGGGTGCAAGTTTTTGCAGCAAGCCGTGCCTCATCTAAAATTGGCCGCAGCATGGTGCGTGCCACAGTGGCCGGTGCCTTACCTGTCAATTGTACAACTAGGTCCCGTGTCCCGTTGATGCCACACAATAGGACACGGAGGACCCCGTGGAGGCCATAATTAGGCACTCGCCTATCCCCCGTAATAGTCCTATATATAGAATCTATGGCAACATCCCCTATCCAGTCCGCGTCTATTGCAGTTGCTGTGCCAAAGGCAGCAAGGCAAAGAGCACGGTTCCGCATGCAGACCCAGCACACCGTGGCTCCGGGGGATTCTGCCTTCCAGTTTTGGCAGCCCGCCATGAGCACGTGCGCTTTGCCATCTGCACACAGGAAAAAAAAGAGGGGGGGGGGGACTACCTATCATTCCCTCCCGTATCCTTAAAACTTAAGGTCGCAGCCTTGCGCAACTTATCATCAAAATCTATTTCTTGGGAGGCCGTGTAGAGGGTATCCAATTTTTCACTGCGCCCTAGTAGCCCCCAACAGGATTGTGTATAAAGTCTGATGTCTGATGTCTGATAAGGGGTGTTGTGTGTGCGGTCTGTCCAAGAAGATGTCTGATATTCTTGTCTATTGGAAGTGGGTCTAGGGGTCTAATGTCTAGAGGAAATTGGGAGAAACTATCCCTAAATCACCCCCCCCCTTGCCGTTGTCCACACCAAATTCTTCACAGGAACCCCCCCCCCTTGACCCACCCATCCCCCCCCCCCCCCCACTATCAGGTGCCTTCCACCCCCCCCCCCAAGGAAAAAAGGCGCCACAAAAAACAGAACACACAAACCCCCCCCGTTTGGAAAACAATTGCACACCTGTTGTTGACAGCAGACAGCACCTGTGACAATCAGAAACATGGCAACACAAAAATAAAAACCACTTTGAGCACCACAACGGGGCAATGGGGAAAATGGGTGAGCAGCAAAAGTGGCCAAGGAAAAATACACTTTGGGAAAGGGAAAGGGGAAAGGGGAAAGGGGAAAGGGGAAAGGGGAAAGGGGAAAATGTGGGAGCAGGAAAAGTGGGAAAATTGAACGACCACCACACAAAACGGCCATACATAGCACTCAAAACCAAATGGGTAACGTGGGGGAAATGTGCCAAACAGGGAAAGGGGCAGAAATCTCAACGGATAGCATCCTGACCATGGCAATTGGCATCAGTTAAATTCAGATCCACACATAAAATGGTCATGGTACACCATAGAACACCAAATGTTGCAACATGGAAAATGGGCAAAATCTTCAAAGAGAGCGCACAACAACAAAAAGGCACATGCAAATACGTGGGCATCCTCTCATTCATCGATGAGTCCATCCATGTCATCCACTGGCTGCGAGCAACTGGGCTGGGAGCTGCTTGGTGGTGCCGCAGAACGCGTGACACGGTCCGTGTCTGGCACAAACGCATCCCATTCTTCCAACAATGGCAATGCGTGCTGCGTAGCAAGGTCCCGCAGTTCACGCCGAGTGTTGTTACTTGCCACCTTCACACCAAGCACATCAAGACAATGCACCAACGCAACCCTCGTCCAATCACGCACCCTGCCATTCTGCACTGCCATTGCCAACTTCGCCTGCATCCTAGCCACACTGCGCCCCTTATTTGGCTTGCGCGTTGTGGCCAATTCGTCTGCACTATTGTTCTCCCCCTCATCACAGACATCACCTACAACATTCACCACCACGTCCCCACAAGGACGCGGGCTTGCGCAAAAGCATGCATGACACACTAGACATGTATTGCACCAGATGCGAACCTCCTTCTTGCATGTGGCACACTCCATACCCCTGCAAAAAGCGATGAAGTCGTGGTTGCCAGCATGCGAGTCAGGGGTCCCATCTGGTGCCACAGTGCGTACCACATCAGCCTGGTGCCGTTCTGTACCCTTTCCTGAGGGGGCCGTGGATGCTAGTGGTGTACCCGGCCCTCCAAAGAAGGGCAGGTTGTCACCATCATCAGCCACTGCTTCATTACCTTGTAGACACTGCAGCATCGCAGCTTCCAGAGATTCTCTTTCACTTACCTTCCTTGAAACCCTCTGTCTTGGGTGCAGATCGCAGCGTGCACGGGCAGCCAAGTGGCGTGCCACTGCAACACCTTGTCCCTTTGCCCATTGCTGTAAAGGGGGCAAGTTGGAATGCAATGCCATGCACATGCTGAGGACATGTGTCTCCACAATGTCATGCATATTGCTGCAGAACCTCCCACGCAAAGAGATGGCACGCTCTACTGCAGCTTCAACGGGGCAATACGTTCGCAATAATGCGAGAACGCGCCACACATTGACCCACTGTGCATGTGCCCTTTCGGGTGCCAATGCCTCCCACATCTTGGACATTTGCACAGTTGCAAAGTGCTGCACCATGTGCTCCTTAAGGTCTGCCCACTCTACCAAGGCACGGTCACAGTTCACATGTGCCGCGCACAACTCTTCTTGGTGTGCAGCCATAAACTGACGCAACTGCTCTACCCCATATGCAGCACGCTCATTGACCGCGAGGCCAAGGAAACGGCCATGGTCCAACAATACTGCGCACTCCAACACCCCCGTGGGGTCAATGGTTGCCTGCCCCTCTTTGATGCCTGCAAGCAACGCATCAGTTGCTGCACACGCCTGAACGCCAGGAAAAGGAGGGGTTGTTACACACTTCTGCCCACCTGAATCAAACCGCACCAACTGCACACCATGCCATGCACCGGTCGCAGTTTGCTCCTTGAACTGCAACCACCCTCGACCCTCCTCGCAAGCCACCTTTTGCAACCGGGCTTGTAGCATACCTATGGCAGTGGCTAAGTGTGCACCTGTGGGCGCGCGCAGTTGTGCCACACTGTTAAAACACCGCATGCCATGCAAGATGTCCCCATAAACCACCCCCCATGCAAGCAAACTGGCATCATGGCAGTCCTACCACACATCCTCCTCCTTGGTAGAGTGCTGCACCTTGGAATCCAAGTGTCGTGCCACCCAGGGGACATTGGCCAAAAAAGCAGTGTTGCGCCGTGCATTTGCCTGTGACCACCTGATGCGATGACTTGTGGGGATCAGTTGCAAGCCACTACGGTTATCCTGCACATGCTTCTGCACACACTTTTGCAACTCCTTCCACTGCCGTGCCCCACTGTACAAGCCTCGCTGCCGATCGACGGCCGCCATGTAATCAACATGGGTCGCGCCGGCAGCCTCCAGCGCAAGACCCAACTTGCGCTGCAACACATGGCACGGCTCACCCAAGGGTGTCATCAACACCAACCACTTCCCAATCAAGGCAAACACATTGCTCTCAATGACAGAGACATCAACAACCTGCCGCGCACTGGCACCCCGCACACCAAGGTTGGAAGCCCCGTCCACTGCAAAGGTCACTACCCTCTTTGCCCACCAATCGCGGTCAGGAATCCAGGACAGCAGAACGCATTCCAACTGTGTTGCAATCTCATGCGCATCACCACAGGCCACATCCACCACCCCAAGGAACACCTCACACATGCCCCCAGGGCCAGTCCCCGGGAAAATAAGCAGAATGGCGTACTCATTGACGCGATGCCTCTGCCTATCCGAGCCGTCAAGCAACACTGCAATGAACGTTGCCAGGAATAAGGTGTGCGTCACCTCATTCTGCATGGCATCATGCATTGCTGCAATAGCCTTCTCAACTATCCACCGCCGTGATGCATGGTGCCCAGGGGCAGATGTTAGAGAACAGTGCAGAAGAATGCGCTCACTTATAGCACGGACGGAAGTGCACATGCGTAACCCAATATACACCTCAACCAACCGTGACAGAATGGCTGCCTCAGCATCCGACATAGCCACACCAATGTCCATGGCTTCCCCCCTGGCGAACACAACGGTCGCTCCCACCACCACAGCTGTGGCAGCAGCAGTGGGGCACAATGCGCGATATCGACAAAGCCCCTTCTCAGATGTATGTTGCTTGGTTTTCAAAATGGTTGCTGGCCATTGGAGGACATGGTGCACATTCTGGTGGACATGGTACACTGACTGCTAGGGGCAGTCCCATTCCTCGGCCGCAAATCCGCAAAGCTCCGTCCGCACAAAACAGGTCCTAAGAAACAGGTCCCTGCGGGGGTCGACACTGAAGACCCACGCGTGACGGAGCAGCACATGTAAATTGTCATGCATCGTCATTGAAGGGGCTCACAGTCAGCAAATTGTAATTGGTTGCAGGAGCAAACGTGCCAGAACCCCTTCTCAGTTGTGATCAACGCGTTCATCATTGAAGGGGTCTCTGGTCTAAGGCGCAAAGGCCTAGACCACAAACAATCAAAAACGCCTCAAGGGCGTTGTACACAAACAAATTGTCTGCTCAAACAACCAAAATCAGAATCAAATTGAAGTTGTCACATACATTGTCAACAACAGGTGTGCAATTGGTTTCCAAACGGGGGGGGTTGTTTTTTCCGTGGCACCTTTTTTCCTTGGGGGGGGGGGGTTGAAAGCACCCGATAGTGGGGGGGGGGGGGTGGGGGGGTCACGGGGGGGGTTTCCTGCGAAGAGTTTGGTGTGGACAAGGGCGGGGGGGGGGGGGTTGATGTAGTGCATAATCAAGGGGTTGGGGGAGGGGGGTTCATGGTCTGGTAATGATGGTCCATAAAAGTCTGATGTCTGATGTCTGATAGCCGACTAGGTCGCCATACACAATCCTGGCCCCCCAACTAGATAGTTGGTTGGGGCTGGCGGTCCCACCTAGCGTGCAATGGACATATGAGGCCTCGTGCCTCGATGTACTATCCACTGCAAAAGGCAACCAATGCAGCCGTCGGTCCCAAGGCTGCATGATGTCCGAAGGTGGGGGTAGTCGACACTTGTACAAGTGCCCGATGCGGTCAGGGAAGTAGCAAGCTACACCATGGATGGCTTTGTCGTCTCCCGCATAGGCAGTGACCCGGGACTCCGGTGAAGCTAGCTTCCGAAGCATGCCGTACACCTGTTCCCATACCACACCGTACATCATGCTCCCCACCAGGTACCGCGCCTCTGTCCTACAGAGGTGCAACGACCGGATCCGCCAAACGGCCATAATCAACCTCTCCTCCATGCTAGGCTCAAGCTGCACGGTCCATGTAACTCTTGTCTCCGGGGTAAGGACTATTTACCCGGTATCGGGCAGGTACTTCACGGTGTAGGGTGCTGCGAGCTCCTTGCTAACAATTTGCCGGAGGTCTTGTAGGCGCCTCCGTCACGAGCGATGAGCTACCAAATGGAACGGCTCCTTGGGCCGTGCCCCGTCGCCGCGCCCCACTGTGTGTGGAGGAAACCCTGTGGAAATGGGGAGGGTTTTACGCAATACCCTACGGTCCCAATGCACAAGATGACTAAATTCGGTGAGATTCGTACAAAATTCGTACGAATTCACCAGATTTCCCCATGGTGTGAATGAACAATTCACAGTCAATTGCGACGCAATTCGTACGAATTTCACGCGAATCTATCCTTTTTTGACATGAAACATCCTACTGCTTGTTTTTGATATGAAATGTTAATTGATTTCACCCTCAAGAAAATCCAACTTGCTTGTACACCAGGCCTCAATCAGATTTCTTGGCACACCCACAACACGGCGGCATCACAACAACAAGACAGGATGTGCAAATAGCAGGAACAAAAAAGTATGAAGTGAGTTGATGCGGTATGCATCCGTCGCATACTCTGCGAAGTGTGGGGGGGGTTACTTCACATGTACCTCAATCCACCCATGCGGACATCGCTAGGGGGGGGGGGGTACTTGTATGTACATAACATTCGTGAAGCTTATTTGGGACAGGAGGTTACGAGGTCCAGCGTAGGACTATCCCCCCCCCCGGCAGAACTCCGCCCGGCGGAGCCCTAGGAGCTTTGCTCCTCCCCCCTGGAGTTGGCGTCCAACGCTGCCGCCGTGAGGCGGTGGGGGGGGGGGGGGGACGCTGCCGCGTGAGGCGGTGGGGGGGTGGGGGGGGCTCCACGAGCTGGACATGGGCCTGCTCATCCCTGCGCAAATCGGGAGCGACCGTCCCAACCTCCACCTCCATCTTGGCCTGTGGGAGTGCCACGTGCAAGCCTGTGGCGACGGCGGAAATCTGTCTGTGCGCCGCCTCGGCCTTTGCATGCTACGCCTGCGCCCCGGCCAAGAGGAACCGGGTGCCGGCGGGGTTGGGTCGCCCTCCCATCCCCCCACCACCCTCTCGGCCGTCAAGCTCTCGGCCTCGCCCTCTGCTGTTGGCGCGGGAGCCGAGCCCCCATTCGCCCGCCGCACCTCCTGCTCCAAGGTATCCACCTTGGCAGTCAGCCGCTCCTTGTCCCAGCGTAGGGAGTCACACTCCACCTCAGAAGCCCGCTTGTCCTCGTGGGCTCGAGCAAGGCGCTGCTCCATGTCCCTAAGGGTTGCCTCTGCGGAGAGCAACGGGACGTGCCATGGCTCCGACTGCTGTGCACCCACTTGGGCTCATCCCCCCCGGCCCGCTCACGTGCCGCATACTCTGCGGGGGTGCCCGTATGGAGGGCCTTGGGAGGGGGGGCGGCTGTGTCTTGGGGGGGGGGGGGCTTTCCGCTTTGGGCCGAGGGGGGGCGGGGGGGGGGGGCCTTGACATCCTCCCCCTCGACGTCAATGACGTCGCCCCCCCCCTACCCCCCCTCCCCATCTTCCCCACATGGATGCGCATCGCAAGCCATGCCACATCCGCCCACTCCGCCCTCCGCTGGTCCCACCCCAGGACCGTGGCCAGCGGAATAACCATAACCGCGGTCAAAGACCCCTCCCCCTCCCCCATCCCTGCCACCCCCGTCTGCACCCGCCAATGCCCGCTCACTAGCCGGTAGGCAAACATGCCTACCAGCGTTTGCCCCTCGGGCGGGTTGGAACCCCCCTTCACCAAAAGGGGGCAGGGAAAGGGGATGCGGAGGTCACCTTGCACCCCGTGGGCCTCCACAGCCAGCTCCCACACGGCAGAAAGATGCTTCTGCCGCCTAACAGGGTCGGGCGCTAGCGTATGCTGCCAGGCAGGCTCTGGCGGCCTAGCGGCCAGGGTGACCCAGGCCAGAGGGGGGTGGAGGTGGGCGGTGCCCAAGTCCTCACGCGACGGCATGGGGATCACCACCTCACGCCCGGCCCCACACCCACGCCCGCCCCCCCCCTGCGGTTGCCTCGCTGCAATCTCCAGCACTTCGGTCCGATCGCTCGGAGCGGTCGCTGCGGTCACGTCGGGTCTCGCTGGGGGACCGCCCAGCCCCGGATCCTCTGGCCCGCTCGCTGCCGTCACCGGTCATGTGCACCCAATGATGAGGGGTGAACCGCGTGCCCCCGTGGTGGCACACCTCCGGGGACCACGTGGGGAATGGCACCTAGAGACAAAAGCAAAGTATTGGGGGTAACACTCGAGGAAGAGGGAGCGCCGATGCAACGGCCATTGGTGCAACTGAACGCAACCGGTACACATTTCGGACAAATTCGCAGAAATTCTTACGAATTTTGTACGAATTTCGGACTAATCCCATAGAAACTTCTGAATTCGGACACTTGCCCCAGGCATTCGTAGGCACAAATTTCGTACGCATTTCGGACAATTTTCCTACGAAATTCTTACGAATTTTGGATGAATTTTGTACGACTTTCTGCAATTTTGTCGCAGATGTAGGGAAACACGCAGAGTTGCACAAGGGGCACACCTCACAATCACACGGGCAGCGTATGGACCAGGCCCCGGCACGCGTGCACCTGGGGCTTTGCCAGGCTGCGGCAGTGTTCCTCGGGTGCCACAGTGTGGTGGGCTGGACGGGGGGGGGGGGCAATGCCGGATTTGCGGATGCCCCCGAGGTGCCCTCGTCGCCCCCCCCCCCCCCCACGTGCCCCTACCACCCCACGTTAATCGCACGCTTTCCTCCGGCCCACGCCCTAGCCGTGCTGGAGGTGGCGGAGCATTCGCATCTGTTCTTCGCCGGCATGATCCACCAATTGGAGGTGACCAAGGACGGGACGGTCGACGAGGGGGAGGCAATCAACTTCGCCATCTCAACGGGGCCTGAGCAGCATCCCCTTCCCACAACCCCACCCTCCCATTGGCCCCCTTCCCCAACCACAGCACTTGGTCAACGCTGGGGCAATCCCAGCTAGACAGGTCACCAGCAACAGCCAAGGATTCAAGGGGGGGAGTGGGATCGAGGTGGGTGGTGTTGGGTTGGTGGTGGTGGTGCTTGGCGTCAAGGGACCACAAATGAAAAAGGGCCCCTTGCAGCCCATCGCGGGCACCCGGGAGTGCATGCATCCCATGGTGGCGCGTGATGGCCACTAGGAGCAGCATGTTCCCCCTATGCAGCTCAATGGTGTCCCAACACACCTCCGCCCCCTCCCCCAGGGCCGTGCCGGCCTGCACCCGCACCTGGTAGTCCTCTGAAAGACATAGAAAACTACTCAGGTGGTATCCCGAGATGTCCCTCTCGTAAGTGGGGAGCTCCTTGGGATGTGTGGCAATATCGGTGTGGGGGAGCTGGGGCCCACTCCCGACACTCGCCACGATGACGTTGCCCAGCGTCATCGGGTGGAGGTATCCGACGTCAGGGACACTTTCCATGGGGGGGGGGGGGGGGGAACTCCTTGAAAAGGAGCCCCCCCCACCCCTGCCCCAGCGACCTCTTGCTTTGCCAACGCCGGGGGAGCGAAGGGTCCTTCGCCTACTCCTCCGACGGCCCGGCGTTGAACTGAAGCTCAAAACATTTCCCCATCACCCTCTCGTCCCCACTCCCCCACACCCTCATCAACTTGCCCCACCCCACCTCATAATCCTTTGCATCCACCACCCCCTGAAGCACAATGTAGCCGTTCCCATCAACAAAGTTGAGGGGGGGCTGCGATGGGGCCAACCCTGTTGGGGTCGGCAGGGGAATCGCACGTCACCCCAAGGGGGGGGGGGGGCTCGGGAGGGGCTTCGGTGCGGAGGGGGGGTTCGCTTGAAATAAAGGAGGGGGCACAGGATGATCCCCGGAACCATTGCAGAGCAATGGTGGTGTAGAAAGTGGGGTGGGTGATGTCCGGGATATGAACCTTGTGGTGGATGGTCAGATGGAAAGGGACGATGCCCAAACCCTCCCACCACCGGGGGTCGGCAAGGTGCCGGGAGAAGGGGAAAAGGAATGCAGAGGTGGTAAACCGGTACACACATGGTGAAGGCACGCCATGTCCCAATGGGGGGGGGGGGGGTATGTGCCAGGTTAGTGGTGGGGTAGACCTAGATGTGGGTGTCCTTGGTCTTCCCCACCGGTACGCATTGCATTCAACGATTGGTCCATGGTGGCGGGGATGGGGAGAAGGTGCAAAAAACGAAGGGAGGGAACCCGGAAGTGGAGTTCCCTCCAAAACTCCGTTGACCAGGCCTTCCCCCCAAGGTAAGAGTTGCGCGAGGGGCTGCGCAAATCAATGTGAATGACCTCGAGGGGGAGGTCCAGGGATGCTGCCCAGGCCACAACTTCTTCCACTACTAGCGGCCCGGAGTTGTACGTCGCCTCCTCCATCTGGTGATGGGCGACCGGGAGGGCTTCATACCGCGCAAGGGTATCGGCAGCAGCATCAGGCGTGGACTGCAAGGACGCCAGTTGCGAAAGCATTTGCGACATTATCAAATAACGAAAGGCGATGAGAGGTGAGCACGAAAGCGAAAGAGTGCAAAGTGGGACACATGGTACGAATCCCGTACGCAATTCATATGAATTTCGTACGAATTTTGTACGAAATTCACTTCCTTGAATTTGGAGCGAATCTTGTGTGAATTTAGGTGAATTCACACAAGGTTCGACGAAACAACACCGAATATGTGGAAATAGGCGGCTAGTTAAAACCTTAAAATTGGACACATTTATGGTAGCACCGTTTGGGCGAAAATAACACGAGAAACGCACACAATGGCACCAAGTTACGCGCAAAACACAGTAAAAAGTTGCCAAATTCGCGCCTCTGTGAATGCCCCATTCAAACAACCGCTTCATGAAGGGTACATGGAACCCTTGGAGGAGACTAACCTACAAACCGGCCGGAATGCCTTGGTATGCAATGATCCCGAGCGTGGTCCAGAGCGCGGGACAAAATAATAAGTGGACCATAGGTGGGCATATTGGCTACAAAATCTTTGCCGTCGAGGGATTCCCTGGCGCTTCAAAGCGGGGGGGAAAATGAGCACTGGCTCACAAGTGGGCGAATCGGCTACATAATCTCTGTCGTCTAGGGGGGCCAAAACTCTTCACACCGGAAGAAAAAATCGATGTGGCCCACAAGTAGGCGGACTGGATACGTAACCTCTGTCATCTCGGGGGTTCCTAACACTTCACAGCGGGGGAAAATTTTTGAAGTGGCCCAAAAGTGGGTGAATTCGCCACATAACCTCTGCCGTCCGGGGTACCCCCAACGCTGTGGAGCGGGGGACAAATTCAAAAGTGGCCCACACTTGGGTGCATTGGGTACATAACCTCTGCCGAGAGGGGGGATCCCCAACGCTACGGAGCGGGGAACAAAATCAGAAGTAGCCCACACTTGGGAGCATTGGGTACATAAGCTCTGTCGTCAAGGGCTGTTCCCCAATACTTGAGAGCGGAATACAAAATCAGAAATGGCCAACCAGTGGGTGGATTGGCTACATAACCTCTGCTGTATGGAGGGTCCCAAACACTTCAAGGCGGGGGGCGAAATCAGAATTGGCCCACAAGCAGGCATATTGGCTACATAATCTTTGCCGTATGGAGGGTCCCCAATGCTTCATAGCGGGGAAGAAATCAGAAGTGGCCCACAACGAGGCATATTAGCTACATAAACTCTGCCGTCTTGGGAGTCCCCAACGCTTTATAGCGGGGGACAAAATCAGAAGTGGCCCACAAGTGGGTGGATTCGCCACATGGCCTCTGCCGTCTGGGGAGTACCCAACGCTTCAGAGCGGGGGGCAAAATCAGAAGTGACCCACACTTGGGAGCATTGGATACATAATGTTTGTTGTCAAGGTAGGTTCCCCGACACTTGAGAGCGGAAGACAAAATCAGAAGTGGCCCACCAGTGAGCAGATTGGCTACATAACCTCTGCCGTATGGAGGGTCCCCAGCGCTTCACGGCGGGGGACAAAATCAGAAGTGGCCCACAAAGGGGCAGATTGGCTTCATAACCCCTTGCCGTCTGGGGGCTCCCCAATACTTGATAGCGGGCAACAAAATCAGAAGTGACCTACAAGTGGGTGGATTGGCTACATAAGCTCTGCCGTCACGCCCCCCCCCCCCCACGCTTCACATCGGGGGGCAAAAACCACAGGTGGCACACAAATGGGCAGAATGTTTACAAAACCCCTGCCGTGTGAGGGGTCCCCACCATTCCAGCGCGGGCAACAAAATCAAAACTGGCTCAAAAGTGGGTGGATGGGCTACAAAACCTCTGCCGTCTTGGGGGTCCCCAATGCTTCAGAGCCGGGGACAAAATCAGAAGTGGCCCACTCGTGGCTGGAGTGGCTACAAAACCTCTATCATCGGGGGGGGGGGGGGGGGATGCTTCGCAGCGGGGCACTATATCAAAAGTCGGCCACAAGTGGGTGCATAATCTCTGCCGTCATGGGGGTCGCCAACACTCCATAGCGGGGGACAAAATCAGAAGTGGCCCAGAAGTGGGCGGATGGGCTACATAACCTCTGCCCTCTAGGTGGTCCCTAGCCCTTCAGAGGGGGACAGAAACAAAAATGGCCAAGAAGTGCGTATATTGGCTGCATAGCCTCTGCTGTCAAGGGGGTCCCCAATGCTTCATAGCGGGGAACAAAATCAGAAGCGGGGAGCATTGGATACATAATGTCTATCATCAAGGGGGGTTCGCCAACACTTGAGAGCGGAAGACAAAATCAAAAGTGGCCCATAAGTGGGCGGGTGGGACACGTAACCTCTGCCGTATGGAGGGTCCCCAATGCTTCAAGGCGGGGGACAAAATCAGAAGTGGCCCACAAGTAGGCATATTGGCCGCATTCCTTTGCCGTTGGGGGGTCCCCAACACTTCATAGCGGGGAAAAAAATCAGAAGTGGCCCACAAGTGGGCAGATTGGCCACATAACCTCTGCCCTCTAGGCAATCCCCAACACTTCAGAACGGGGGGCAAAATCAGAAGTGGCCCACATTTGGGAGCATTGGGTACGTAATCTCTGCTGTAAGGAGGGGTCCCCAATCATTAAGAGCAGGGGACAAAATCAGAAGTGGCCCACCACTGGGTGGATGGGCTACATAACCTCTACCATTAGGGAGCTGACCGACGCTTCACAGCGGGGGACAAAATCATAAGTGCGCCACAAGATGATGGGTTTGCCACATAAGCTTTGCCGCCTAGGGAGTCCCCAACGCTTCACAGCAGGGGGCAAAATCAGAATTGGCCCACACTTGGGAGCATAGGGTATGTAACCTCTCCCGTAAGGGGGGGTCCCCGATGATTCACAGCGGGAAACAAAATCAGAAGTGGCCCACACTTGGCCGCATTGGATACATAACGCCTGTCGTCAAGGTGGGTTCCCCAACACTTGAGAGTGGAAGACAAAATTAGAAGTGGCCCACCAGTGAGCAGATGGGCTACATAACCTCTGCCGTATGGGGGGTCCCCAGCGCTTCAGAGCGGGGAACAAAATCAGAAGTGGCCCACAAGTGGGCAGATTGGCTTCATGACCTCTGCCGTCTTGGGGCTCCCCAACACTTCATAGTGGGGGAGACAATGAGAAATGGCCTACAAGTGGGTGGATTGGCTACATAAGCTCTGCCGTCACGGGGTCCCCCACGCCTCACAGCGGAGGGCAAAATCATAGGTGGCACACAGATGGGCTGAATGGTTACAAAACCCCTGCCGCGTGAGGGGTCCCCACCATTCCAGCGCGGGCAACAAAATCAAAACTAGCCCAAAAGTGGGTGGATTGGCTACAAAACCTCTGCCGTCTTGGGGGTCCCCAATGCTTCAGAGCGGGGGGCAAAATCACAAGTGAAGACAAAATGAGAAATGGCCCACGAGTAGGTGGAGTGGCTACATAACCTCTGCCGTATGGAGGGTCTCCAATGCTTCAAGGCGGGGGACGAAAACGGAGGTGGCCCACAAGTAGGCATATTGGCTACATAATCTTTGCCGTATGGAGGGTCCCCAACACTTCGTAGTGGGGCAAGAAATCAGAAGTGGCCCACAAGTGGGCATATTGGCTACATAAACTCTGCCGTCTTGGGAGTCCCGAACGCTTTGTAGCGGGGGACAAAATCAGAAGTGGCCCACAAGTGGGTGGATTCGCCACATAACCTCTGCCATCTAGGGATTCCCCAACGCTTCAAAACAGGGAGCAAAATCAGAAGTGGCCCACACTTGGGAGCATTGGGTACGTAACCTTTGCTGCATGGGGGGTCTCCAATGATTCGGAGAGGGGAACAAAATCAGAAGTGGCCCACACTTGGGAGCATTGGATACATAACATCTATCGTCAAGGGGGGTCCCCAACGCTTCATAGCGGGGGACAAAATCAGAAGTGGCCCACAAGTGGATGGATTGGCTCCATAACCTGTGCCGTATGGGGGGTCCCCAATGCTTCACAACGGGGGACACAATCAGAACTGGCCCGCAAGTGGGCGGAGTCGCCACACAAACGGTGCCGTCTAGGGGGTCCCCAACAGTTTAGAGCGGGGGACAAAATCAGAAGTGGCCCACAAATGGGTGGATTGGCTACATAATCCCTGCATTCTAGGGAGTCCCCAACGCTTCACAATGCGGGACAAAAAGAGCAGTGGGCCAAAAACGGCCGCTTTTTTGCTAAGCGTTTTACTTAATGGTAATAACTTATTTTTTTAGTAATTTTTTTACTTACTTGAATTTTTTTTATTTTTCTTACTAAGTAGTTTACTTTGTGAAACAAAAATCTATTTTTTTACTACGTAATTTACGTAGTACAAAATGTTGTTTTTTCTACTCGGTAAATTACTCACTTGAAAATTTCTTTTATATTTTGCTGAGTAAAATACTTGGTAAAAAACGCACCCGCGGAGGGAAATCTTAGTCACTAAGAGTCTTTTTACCAAGTAAATTTACTTAGTAAAATTTTTTTAAAACAAACTTTTTGCTTACCAAGTTTTATACCACGGACCCGGAATATCTGTCCCACTGCTCACAATCGCGGCTTCGGTGTCTTTTTTGCAAGCGGGGATTGAATTTCTGCACAGTGCCCATTTCGCTGGGGAACTCACAGTCCCCATCCCAATCAGTACCATCGACACCACCCAATCCCCATGGGCCATGGCTCTGATGTGACATCCATTGGCGAATCCACTCAACACACCGGTCCTTGTCACTCCTTTGTACTCCGTGCACCCCCTGCACCCATCCACCCACCCACCAAGAAGAGACAAGCCCTTCATGCTCGCCCTGTCGGTACATACGTCGGTACGGCGCTCGTGCTTCCACCACCGGCCACGCCACCCCAACTTGAAGCCATCATTCTGCTCCGTCTCACGGGACAGTGTCTCTTCTCTGGCGTGTTTTGTCGGTTCTGCCCACGCAACGTCTAACATCCGTTTTTTCTTTGCAATAGCCTCACATATCTGCACGGCAGAGGACGGCACAGGGCATGTTAAGCCAAGGCCACCGGACGACGAAATGCGAGGAACAAGCCACTTGCGTTGCATTTGCCCCTGCTTCTGACGGATCCCTTGCAAAGCAGACACAAATTAGAGGCAACACCTCGTCTGTGCGTTGGATTATCTCGTCCATTTCGGCAATTTGGCTATTGACACTGATCAATGTCTCCACAGCCTGAGAGGAGACCGGACCTTCAATTGCGGTGGCAGGGCGGCAGGGGCGTGATTGAGCTCCCTGGCCGGACCCCACCTCCAAAGGGGCGCCGTTGACTGGTGCCCCCTAAAGCCCCACGGGATGGCCATGAGGTGACCTCAGACCCAAAATTCAGAAAAGAAACAGAAAATGACATTCTTGGAATCAGCGTGACGAGGGGGAGAACACATCAGTTGTCTTGACCTGGCCCCTCTTTCCTGATACGACCGCCTCACAAACGTGCTCTGTTGAATTTTTGACACAAACATTGCTTGCTGAAAACCACGTTAAAACAGAGGGTTGCAGTCTCAAGTGCACTGCGGTGTGGAGCAGAGATTCGGTGAAAAAAAAAAAGACCATTTCTGACCCCAGAACATTTCTTTTCCCCCTCCCTTGTGCTCCCTTGTGCGTGCAACCGGAAGTACCTGACAGCAAATTTTCTCCGCCTTTATGGTTCACCTGCGTCCTTTTGCGCATTATCCAGGCTGACAAGGCTGCTGTTATGGGGCACAAATGGGGCCTGTGAGTTGGGTGCAAGCACGGCCTTGTCAACGCACAGAACCCCTGCCTCACTGTCGCTTTCCCTGATTTCGGCCGTGCTTGCAGAGGTGGGGGCGCGGGCGGGGACACACAACTCCGGGACATATGACCACCATATTGGGGTCGAATGGTCTAATGATCTGCCCAAAGGAATGACTGGCTGCCTCAACAGTGTGCACATGCGTCAAGCTGAAAAAAATCCCCTAGGACCTTGAGTGCAGGCATGAATCCTGAACGATTTGTTCAGACTACGCTGGCTACACGCCCACCACAAAAGCCAGCAGCGTGCACATGCCATGGGACGTCCAATTGTGGGGGATTTCAAATAGAACCCCCGATCCCTGGGTGATCAGGTCCAGGGGGCTCAATTGACCAAGACCATCAATCAGCCACATCCCCCCACGTGGACGCTCAATACAATGGTTCGAAAGGCGCCCCGGTCCCACAAGGAGGTTTGGCTCTTTCTGCGGCTTAGGAGCAAAGTTCTTGTTATGATACCTTCAATACCAACAACGCAAAAGCTTGTGCAAAGCAACCGGCCGGCCAGCCCTGCTTTCGCCCATTCTATCCCGTCTTCTGCAAAATCCATTGCTTTGGCCTTGAGAAAGTTTGGAGTAAAGCCTATGCTCATTTATTGCACCCCTTGATATTTGATTTTGCACCCGACAACAAACTCAGTTGAGTTTTGCGACGAATGGCGATGCGCTCATCACCCACATACTCGAACCTTTAGAGGGAGTATCTGCACCAGCGCAGAACAAAAACCGGCCCTCAAAATGCTGTCCCTAGGAGGCCTCTGGAGTGAGCTCTTACTAATATTGAAATCTTCTGGTTTCAATAACGTCGCATGCCCATATATCGAGTGCAACTCCTCTGCCATTGCACAGTCCAGACTAATCAAATTCACTTGCTTACATGGATGTGTGTAAGTAACTTGGCTACATAGCCCCTGCGGTCATGGGCTCTCCAAACCAGAGAGGAGCGATGTGGCTACATAAAGCATTCTCATTTCGGAGAAACATACAACACTATATCTGGGGCCACTTGGAAACCCCATTTGCTGCTAGTTTCATGCTATGTTGAAGAAAGCTTGAAAGTAGCAGCATTTTCAGCGCTACAAAATTTTGCACTGCCTGTGCACTGCGTGCAGAAGTATTCCCTGCGGTTTGTTGTGCACTGCAGCGGGATACATACCAGTTGGCTGTAAGCATTTGGCACCTCGCAGCTGTCGATCTGCAAAACAGGGGGTGCAAAAACAAACAGCACAGGGGCCACTGGCCAATTGCAGTTTGTGCAATCAAGGGTGATGCTGGTGCATGGAGCAGACACGGGTTAGAGGTGTGGCATGAGGGGTACTTTTGCATTGCACGCTGCATTTGCGATGCACTCTCCCAAAAAGGCCTGCAAATGGCCTTCATTTTCCAAACGCCCCCAAAACCAGCCCGCCAAACAATCTCCACCGCTGTTCCCAGGGGGGGGGGGGCGCCCAGGTGCAGTCCGTGACCCCGACACCACTATAACATTTTGGCCCCTTGAAGGGGGGGGGGGGGGGCATAGGACCAAAAACCTCCCCTTTCTCTGAACCACCGTGGTGTCCGGCACCATTCACACCCACACACCCCGTGCAGCCACCTCCCAGTCTATTCAGGCCCAAGGGTGTCATCAGCTTGGGTATTCCCATGCTATTCCCAGTCCCGTGCAGGGTCTAAATCAAAAGTGGCTACTCAAACCCTCCTGTCTGGGGGCCCCACATGTGGCCGAAATGGCTACACAACCCCTGCCGTCTTGGGTGTCCCCAACACACAGCACGGGAACAAAATGGGATGTGGCTACTTAACCACTGCCATCTTAGGGGCCCATGTTTTGGCGAAGTGGCTACCCGACCCCTACCGTCTTGGTGGTCCCGAGCATCCAACGGGGGACAAAATTGCACGATTCAACGGACCCTCTACCGTCTTTTGGGGCTGAAGAATGGGTGAAGCAGCTACAAGAACCTAGCAATGTCGAGGCCCCAGCGCCGAGCACAAAGACAAAATTGGAAGTGGCTACTTAACCCCTGGCCTACATTTTGCTGATTGGGCTCCATAACACCTGCCGTCTGAGGGGTCCCTGGTGCCCACCACGGGTAAAAAAATCATATGTTGCTGCATCAACACTAGGGAGAGAATGCCTCCTCAACCCGAAGACACTTTTTTGGCTCAAAATCCATAACAAAACCGAAAGATTCATCTTTTTTGACCCCCCAAAAGGGGGGTGTCGATTTTTCACCAATGTTGCATCCCCCATCCACCCCTCTCTTAAAAAAAAGGCAGAAAAAATCGTTTCCAACGGGGGGGGGGGGGTTCCAAGGGGGGTCCCAACCAAAAACTCATTGGGGGATGCGTTTAATAGAGAAAACAATCATTTTACAAAGGTGGAAAAAAACAATTCAAATTCTTGGTTGAGGTACAGTAGGAGAATAGGCCAAAAAAGGGGGGTATGTGATGATTTCCCTTATATGTGGACCTGCCTGGTTTTGAACTAGCAACCTCTGCAAGTTGATTTCGGATACTTCGATTTTTGAGCCGCCTATGGTGGAAAATTGCATAAGCCGGTAAGCGAGTTGATACCAGCCGATTCACACGTGTAAGCCATTATTGGTGGAAACAATCATTTCCCGTCCTTCATGCAGGCCTTGACTAGCCATAGGCAAGGCTAGATATGGCACAAAGCGTCCTTTTTGTTGTCACAAAATCCCTCGTATGGGTACCATAGGGCCACTAAGATCGCAAAAAACGCGGACATGGCAAAGACAACAAAAAAATTGCATAAACCGCAAAAGCGCTCGTCCCACTCCGCTCCATACAAACCATATGGATTCACGACACGAAAACACTTCATCGGAACGTCCTGCATGTCCCCCTGGCCCCTCAAAAAAGTGGGTTTCAAGCGGGGGGGGGCGTCTAGTGGGGTCCCGATGAAAAGCTCTTTAGGGTGTGTGTTTAATGGACAAACAAATGATTTTACAAGGGGGGGTGAACAAACAATTCAACCCCTTGGGGTATGGCAGGCGAATAGGCCCAAAAAGGGGGGGTATGTGGCAATTTCCCCAAATCGGGGCCTGCTTGGCTTTGATCTAACAACCATAGGCGGCTCTAACCGCCCGCCTGTGAGACGTGCAAGAATGTTATGTCCTAACTTCCAAATTGGCTGTTTTAAAGGGGGATTTTCATTTCGTACTTTGGACTCCCCCAAAAAGCCATGTTTTTTGGTGTTTTTAGCCAAATTGCTACCCGGGCGGTCTGTCAAAAACAATAATGAAAATTGCATGTTTTCAAGGATACTTTTGATAATCTACCAAATCCTTGTTCATGCACCGCAAGCATACATGGGACGCCGCTGCCTCTTGAACGACTGTCAAGCTACTTGTTGTGTGAGAGAAGTGTGGGAACTTGCAAATGGGAACACAACAAGGCACAGTACACACACAACACAAATAAATGGTAGTGTGTCCAGGGTACTACTCGAAGCGTAAATTGCTATATGGCACAATCAAATGACCGTTTTTCGTCGAAAAGAGCGACCTGCAGGTCGCTCTTTGGAAGCCAAAAACGCAAAAAAAAACATATACATACAGTACATTATAGTAGCCCTTGGCCCGCGTACCCTTCGCGGCCTTGCCCCGCAGGGCAGACAGTACACTCCCTAAGGCCGGCTTCGGCTTTGCAGGGCCTTTCTTGGGAGGAGGAGGAGTGGCAGAGGTACTGGCGGCTGTAGATGCCTTCCGCCGCTTTTTTGACGGTGTTTCCATCCCCACATCTTCCCCATCATACTCATCACCATCCACCTCCTCACATTCACCTGTCAATACCTTAAGCTTCTCACCACCACAAATATGAGTAGACCACTGTTCCCAGTCGGCTATGTAAAGGTTGTCGGTGTCTTTAACGCAGTTGGCAACAGTCTGTGTCAAAGCATTGAAGGCGGCAGGTAGACCACTGAAGCAAGCCGACAGTGAGACAGACTCAGTCAAAGAACAGAACGATTGGGCTGCCAGGCTAGGCGTAGACATAAATGTTAACAACCAGGGCACCTCATCAAGCATGCGTGTCTCGCATGGTACAAGGCCCAGACTCTGAAGGAAATAACCAGTAGCAGGCAGTGTAATGCTGGAGCTCAGTAGACCCTGATCCACAAAAAAAAGAGGGACTTTTTTGGTAAACTTGGCAGGCGTGGCAAACAGCAGAGAACGAGAGCTCATGGTGTGCACCGCGTGTGAAATGCCCATATCATAAATCGTACTCTGAACATATTGCCAACCGTCCATTGACTCCAGTCGCATTCACTCTGCCTTGAAGTTCCAAATGTCCAAATGGGTGCCCGCTGCCACCAAAGGAACGTCCTGCTACAAATGCTTACCCATGACTGGGCGAATGGACTCACAGTAATCTCAAGTAACATCACCAAGGATCTATAAGCACAAGGCCGCACCGTTAAGCTATTTACAGCGGCAGTATTCCAAATTCCGTCACAAGATCTCCAGATGCATTACCACAACGACATAGCACGAGTATTGCAGGCTGTACACAACGCACAGTATGGAAGGCCCAATACATCCCTGGGTACACCCCGTCCAGTGCCGCCTTGGAAAATTCTGATACTCGGGCTATCATCGCCTGCAATCTGCGATTCGACACACAAAGAGTGACCTGCAAGTCGATGTTGAATCGTTCACAAGGAATGAGAATGAGTGATTCACGGTGATTTAACGTATTGTCTATGCTCCCCATTACCAACTCCCCATTGCCAGAAACTCATAATCCATGGTCATTCACCAAACAACTAAACGGTGCACAAGCATACCCTCATTGCGCCAGACGGTGCACGTCAGTGGTCTGATCATCGGATTGGCTCGCAGAGACTCAGCACGCTTGGCAACCTTGTCGAAGTGTAGGGGTCAGGACCGACCCTTCGGTCCATCCGGGTCCCACTTCAGCTTAATCATCGGGATGCTGCTCAATGTAATCCTCCATCCGGACGCTGCCAATACATTTTTCCGGCAACCTTTTGGACTGAGGCCCATTTTAGTCCGTTGTGGCCTCTGCGGCACTCTGTGATTGCGTGACTGCTTGCGACAGAAAGGGTGCTTGTGCGTCTTCCTCCAGAGGAACACTCAGCACTTCATGTGACATGGCAACAAGCTGGCAAGCGCACTTAAAAACCCTTGTTGAAAAATCAATTTACTTGGAAACAGCCCGTACGCTTGGCGATATTGAGAAACAAAAGGAGGATCCTAGACACAGTTATTTCAAATTGTGGGGGGCTCATAGTAGCACATATGTACAGCAGGGACACCAGACTTTTGGGGACGCGGCAAAGACATCGACTTGCAGGTCGATGTCTCTCAATGTACGGAAGAAGCCCTCTTTTAAATGCCTAGTATTGCATGTATTGTCGAAGATCAACCTGCAGAACGCTCTTGGAAAAATTATTCAGAGTCACCATCCTCAGGGTGCACCTCAAACTCATCCTCTTGTAAGAGGACTCGTAGTGGTCCATCCGTGTCTTTGGAAGACAGAGAGATTATGTCATGGTCACAGTCGTTGCCTTGGTACTCATTGGTTGGGGAGTCCGTATCATCACGCTCATCATCATCATCATCATCACATGCTTCAAGAATACCTACTAGTGGAGCAGCACCATCAGCGGCAGCTGGAGGGGGAGCACGTGCCTTACGCTTCAGCAGGAAACATGGTGGGACAGGGTCGGTACGTTTAAACCAAGCAACGTCCGCCTCATGCTGGCCAACAGCCATAGCACAATGTGGTGGAAAAAGTTCCCCAAAAATTTGCAACAAGTCTTCTAATGGAGTGCCCACTTCCAGGAGGGTGTGCACGCCGCGTGTCAAAGGGGATATCAGCCTGCCACCTCACAACATACTTAGGAACAACTGCACCAGCAGTAGGAACCAGAGTGGTAGATTGACCGGACCAAGAGAAGTAGGGGAGAGGTCTTTGACCGACACATCGTACCATATGAGCAAGGGCATGGTCAACTGCAGGGATAGCACCCTTGGGTATATGATTCCTAAGGTCACGGGGGTCCACCTTCGGTCGTGGGGTGATTAAAAAGATGTCCAAAATACCTTCCATCTCCACAACACTGGAGTACCTACGCATCATGGTGACCACACACGACAATAGGGCCTCACAAGGCTCGTAAGACAGACACCGTGGTGGCAGTCATTCATGCCACCGAGCCCACGTCAGCAGTCCAACCACAAGTGTCTTAATGTATTCATTGTTATGTTCCTATGTCCCTGTAGCAGGTTCAAGAATGGTGCCAACCAGAGTTGGTGTACAGTGGTGCTCACTCTAGTTGCACTCCCGAACGAATACCCCAAGCGTAAACAACGCACCAATAAACTCAAAAAGGAGAAAATGTAGTGCCTGGGCTTGAGTCTGTACCAAGCACATGTTCTGGTGCTCAGTAAGGGGGACAGGTAATCTAGAAAGCTATAGGATTTAATCAACCAGCACTGCACGCAATTTCCGGCCCAAAACAAACAAGGTGGCAAACAAGCACTCCATGTGGAGAAGGTGTGGAATGTTACCTACGATTGAGCTAGGTCCCAGCGACCCAGTGTTCAGGAAGGTGCAAAGTGACAGAAATTTACGCCATGTAACTGTTACGCAATACTCGTAGGCATACCACATACCATATACAATAGGTAGCCAGTTCAACGAACCCAGACAGATCAAAGGATGCATAACTTGGACCGTGAAGGAACTTACAAATCTCGTAGTGGATTTTCATCTCCACAACCACGGGCAGTGGTCTTCCACTGACCTTTTGCGGCTCGAGTACCGTAGACAACAACTGAAGTAACCCGGTGTTGCTACCTGTCATTACATCAGACACAATCAGGGGACACTATTGGGAGCTAACAACACGACAACGACAAATTTCAAGGGGGCACCTAACCCTGTTCATCGTTGCAATCGCATGATAGGTGTTCACAAATAGTGTGCCCTACTCTTGTTGTGATTTGAATAATGCAGCTGTAATAGTTTCGATGCCACCCACAATAGATGACAGTGAACAATACCCCCAAAAGGGATCAAGCCTAATAGGCACCAAACAAACAGCAAACACAGTGGTGTTCAACGATTTAGCAAATGAATGAGGCATGGGGCAGAAGCGGCACCGATAAAAGTTGTCCATCCATAGAACAAATTGGTAGACCTAAAGGTCTTCAAGAAGTTAGCAAGCAATGGCATGGGTAGGAGCAGAAATATCTCGGCAGTTGTATGAGCATTGCCCTGCAAGAACCACTTTCCTTTTGAGACACTAGGTGACTGCGAAATGATCGTGTTCCTCCGCTGGATGTTTTCCCCTTGCGTGCAAAAGTTGCAAAACTGTGTGCCATCTATTGGGGACCCCGGTAGCCTGTTGCTTAGCATGTTTAGACAAAAATTCAAGAAGTGTATACCTTGTCCTTTTGTTCCCACGTATTTCCATGCAGAACACAATAAAGTCTTGAGTTGGCCCCGGTGGACAGCGGCAGTGACTGACTCAGCCCCCCTGTGGAACACCTTGGAAGTGGGGAGGAACTTGCGAAAAAGATCGGGATCCATGACGCAAAGAGAGGTGAGCTCTAAGGGACACCACGAAGCACGTTGGAAGTACAACACAGTAGTGGCCCACAAGGCGGTTTTGACACAAAAAGAGCGACCTGTAGGTCGGTTTTTGGAGACAAAATTGCAATATGCAATAGTGATATTGCCAAAATTCCATGTCAAACGAAATACCAAAACACCAGTGTCAATATTGTAGGAGATGTATCACGTCTGCGAATGAGGACACCTAGCCGAACGTGTGTGCAAGGGTGTACATCAGGCATTAGTTGCAAATTATGGTACCAATCAGTAACAAACCAGGACAGTAGGGCAAAACACATCGGTATAATAGTTCCATATTTCATTCACGGGGTATTCAATAATACGCAATTCAGTACAGGGGGGGGCTTTAATTTAAGAGGTTTTTTTTCGGATGACCAAAATTAAGGGGGTAAAAAATTGGTACTGCTCCTTATGAATGAAGGAAAATTTTGGTACGAGGCCCCTTGCTGCTACTTCCCGTAGCATCCATGTCCTGGGGGTGCAGGCACATGCAAACATGCAGACCTGCAGACATAAAAAAGACAAAGAAAGCGAAGCAAAAAAAATTACCCAAAGTTTGGTACGAGGCCCGTTGCCGCTGCTTCCCGTAGCATCCATGTCCTGGGGGTGCAGGCACATGCAAACATGCAGACATGCAACATAAAAAAGACCAAAAAAGCGAAGCAAAAAAAAAATACCCAAAGCTAGGTTTGAACCCAGGAACCTTAGAACTAGAACCTAGTGCAACTACCTACTAAGCTACATCACGATCTGTGAGGGTTGTCACATCCGAGTGTGAATGACATAGTGAAAAAAAAAGGGTGAGTGTCGTTATGGCACCCCCTAACACAATATGGCACAAAGAATCCTTAAAATTGAAGGAACTATTTGGTACGAGGGAGGGATTCGAAATTTGTCCAAACAAATTTTTTCACCGCCTAATTAAAGCCCCCCCTTGTAGTTGTAAGCAGGTACAAAAAAAAACATCCTAAAATTGCCTTTGGGCAAAGAACAACTTGCAGGTCGTTCTTTTTCTGAAAATCTTGCTTTTAGTAGGGTATATGGTACGTTTTGGCTTCCAAGATTTCGGTTAGGTGAACCACTGAAAATATGGTGATTTCAAAGGGTGAAAATATGGTGATTTCAAAAGGGTTTGTTTTTGCCGCCACCAATTCAAATTAGCTTGCACGCGGCACATTTTAAAACGGCAAAAACGGCCGCACTCGTCCGCCAAAATGGTAGGCGGTGAGAGACGCCTAAGAGAACCACCGCGAGGTGATTTTATTGCCTTCTGCAAGTCCACCCCCCCCCCCCCGAAAAAACCTTCCCGAAGCAACCAACACCCAAAAAGGATAAAAAGCACATGAACTCCGCCTAAAACATGCTTCACATAGCTTGAATGGTCATAGTGAGTGGCCACGATACCACAAAAAAAAGTGTTGGAAAGCTTGATTTTGGAGGTCAACATGGCAAAAAATTGCATAACCGGGTTGCGTACCAATCTCTTAGGAGACACGCCCCCCCCCCCCCGCCATAAATACGGGGTGAAACATGCTTTACCTAGCTTGGATGGTGATTATGATTGGTAACCATATCAGCAAAATAATCTTCGGAAACTTTCATTTTTACGCTACCAAGAGTCAAAAACAGTGAGCACGTTGTGTATCAGCCCATGCACACATGGAATTGATTGACTTGATTGACCCTAGACAAGGCTTCAGACGTCAAAAAATAAGCTTTTGGATCCTAGCTGGCATACACTGTCACAACATCCCCAATTGCACCCCTTTAAACGGGCACCACGGGGTCATTAAGGTCACCAAAAAAGACGACATAGCAAAAATGATTAAAAACTATTTAAACCGCAAAAGCACTCGTCCCACTGTGCTCCAAATAAACCCCCCCCGCCTCCAAAAAAAGTGGGTTTGAAAAGGGGAGTGACACAGCACCACAAGCAATACACACGGAAATCGACACGGAACATGTCCTCGGCATATGCCCTAATGGGTCACCTGGGTGAATGGGTTGGTCGTGAAATCCATGCATAGAACACAAACAAAACAGACACCGAGCAACAAACAACACAGGAGATGCCCTAAATTCTATACATCAAACTAGCGTTTCTAGAGAAACTAGAGTTCGAGAAGAGCTGCAACGGAGCACAAGAACCAATACACACGGAAACCGACATAGAAGATGTCCTTGGCATATGTCCCAATAGGATTTTAATGCCACGTGCGGTGCTGCCTTCCGCATAAAAAGTGACGCCGTCGCAGCACCACACATGTTACATTATAAATACCTACCCACGAGTATAAGGCACACCTCAAATTGTCGAACACCATAGCTTGCCATGCTGTTTCAAAAGCATTGACACCCGCCTGCATATCCCACGACCCAACCCAAGTTCCGCAGCATCAAAAAATCCATTCTCATAGCATGATAAGTTTCAACAAAATATATCCACAACACCCCACAATACAGAAAGGCGCAACAACGCATGGCACTAACAGGCAAACAACAGCGGGGGGTAGTCAGGCTACTCGCCCAACGTAGACTACCCCGCCAACGGACTAAACGGTTGCCCGCCATTCAGCCTAGCCTTGCGCCTCACATGTGCCACCATGACGGTTGCGTTGGCGTGCAAGACAATGGAACACGGCATGCCCACTTCCGTCCATTTCAGTTCCTACAAACTGTGGATGGGAATGCACCGCCAAACGTGGGCCCTGTGCTGCCGCACAAACGCAAGTGGCCCGCAAGGGGCATTCCACCGAAAGCAGAGAATGCATCGCACCAAACAATTAGCAGCATCATGTTGACACTCCCACGGAGCGCACGTTGTCCAACACAAACAAAGGAAAACATCACGGTTGTGTATAAAGTCTGATGTCTAATGTCTGATGTGGCATGTTGTGTTTGCACTGTATACAACAAGATGTGTGATGTGTCTGATATAGGTGTGATGCTTGGAGGAAGGGGGGGGGTGTCAAAACGGGTGTGCAAAAAGTTGATGCCCCCCCCAACCGAGAAAAAAATAAAGAAATAAAGGGGTTGGGAAAGATCAAGGCAACACGGAAAAGCTGCGAAAAAACTGAACAACCAAAATGCGCAAAAAGCCCCCATATGTCCCCATATGTCCCCATACGTCCCTGTAAGTCCCCAAAGGTCCCCAAAACTCCCCATAGGTCCCCAAAGGTCCCTAGAGGCCCCCAAGGGTCCCCATGGGTCCCCAAAGGTCCCCATAAGTCCCCATGGGCACCCATGGGTCCCCATTGCTCCCCATAGCCCCCCTAGGTCCCCCTAAGTCCCCATGGGTCACAATAGGTCCCCCTAGGTCCCATTGGCCACCGTAGGTCCCCATAGGTCCCTAGAAATCCACAAAGGTTTCCAATACTCCCCATAGGTCCCCCTAGGTCCCCAATGGTCACAATAGGTCGCCCTAGTTCCCCATAGGCCCCCATAGGTTGTAGACTTTATAGGTCACCAAAGGATCCCATAGACCCCCATAAGGGCCCTTAGGCCCTAGAGATCCACATTGGTCCCCATAGGCCCCCATAGGCCGCATAGGTCCCCACAGGTGCCCATAGGTCCCCACAGGCGCTGTTAGGCCCTAGAGATCCACATAGGTCCCCATGGGCCCCATAGGTCCCCATGGGTCCCCAATGGTCATAATAGGCCCCCATAGGTCCCCATAGACTTTATAGGTCACCAAAGGATCCCATAGACCCCCCATAAGGGCCCTTAGGCCCCTGGAGATCCACATAGGTCCCCATAGGCCCCCATCAGTCCCCAAAGCTCCCCATGCGTCCCCATAGGTCCCCATAGGCCCCCATAGGCCGCATAGGTCCCCACAGGCGCCCATAGGTCCCCACAGGCACTGTGAGGCCCCCATAAGTCCCCATAGGTCCCCGCATGCCCCTGTAGGTCCCCATAGGTACCAATAGGAACCCAAGGTCCCTATAGGTCCCCATAGGTCCCCACAGGCTCCCATAGGTCCGCTAGATCCTCACACACCCCCTTAGGCCACCATAGGTCCCCATAGGCCACCATATGCCCCACAGGCCCCCACACATCCCCATAGGTCCCCAAAGGTCCCCAGCGGTCGCCATAGGTCCCCATAGATCCCCATAGGTCCCCAAAGGTCCCCATAGGCCCCCAAAGGCCGTCTCAAGCCTTACCTATGGCCAATCACGTCTCGTGGGAAAGGGTGGACATTGCCGTGTCCACCGATAATGGCTTGCATGTGTGCATGGGGTGATACACAACGTGCTCGCAGCTTTTGAATTTGGGAGCTCAAAAATCCAAAATTCTGAATTTTTTTCCCTTACACAGTTACTAGTCACGATGACCATACAAAATATCAAAAGCATGTGCCACGCAACATTTACGTTTTTTTTTACTGTTTGGGTTTTGGGTGTGGGCCATGAGGCGACGGATACTGGGCCCGCATAGGCCCCCGTGTCACAGGCGCATGGTCATCACCACACTCAGTTCAATGTTTTGCCTTGTTGCACTGCAAAGCAAACGAGATTAGTGCCGAATGTTGCCTTGCGTTCGCCACTCCAGCTGGCTATCGAAAGTTCTTAGGCTAATTGGGTGAGCTCGCTCCCACCACCCTCGCACACCGCTGGCCAGTCTCAAACCTCTCGCTCTGTGGGCCTCTCTCTCTCTCTGTGCTTCTTTCTCTTCGCCCTCCCAAGGGGGTATGTCTTCCTCTTCGCCCTCCAAAGGGGGTTCCTCTTCCTCTTTGCCCTCCCCACGGGTCTCTCTCTGTCCCTATCTTCCCTTGGTCTTTGCCTCGTCTTACCCCCCCCTCCCCCTGTGCTTGCCAGTGCTACTCAGGCATACCGCCGTTCGCACGGTGGTGTGCTCAGCAACGTTTAGAGGAACCTTACAGCGTCCCCTGTGACGGGGTTTGCCTGCCTGAAGACAATTCTCTTAAACAGCCTTATCAGGTCAGCTCAACCCGTCAACCGCACGTGCAGGCAGTCACCATTGCTACTCACTGAGGATGGCACCACCCTGTGAGAGAACTGACCCAGATTGTTGAGACTATGAGCCCGAATCCGAGTGACCCTAAAGTGCAAAATGAGCCCCGCGATCTGACTGTGGTATCTCTGCAGCATCTCTCTGCTGCAAATGCTTGTGTGCACTCACAAACCCCGCATCTTGTCGCGGAAGAAATTGTTGACGTGAGGCCCGCGTTGCGTCGCGGAACACGGCAACAACTTAGTTCAGCAACAACTTGTGTGCAAATTCAACCCCCGCGTCTTGTCACCGAGGAACTCGGTGCCGTGATGCCGCCATGAAGGCCATGGGAGACACGGCAGAGGTGGTGCAAGCGGCAGTATCGACACGGCCCGTACACGCAAGTTAGCATGTCTCCAAAGAATGTCAAGCCACCGCAAGCACGACAACGTTTCAAAGTACAAGCCTTGAGTCATCTGGACACCATAGCGGAGCATGGGGTGAGGATTATCAACTCGGAGCTCGAAACCATGGCCTTGGGCCGGAACCAACAAACATGGCTTCGACTGGATCAACCTCGCAACAAGAGGATGCACTGTGAAATTGTGGACAACCACGGGGAGCCGTTGTTGATGAGCCTTTAGGAGCTCTATTCGGTGATGGTCCAAATCAACTGGACCCGGAAGACCTGGGCCCTGACAAATATGCAGATTGAGCGGCGCTTCAAGAGAGCGGGCAAGTGGCACCCGTTTCAGTGGGAGGCGGCCCTACATTGTTCAACGGCGGAGGGCCCTATGCCCTACACGGTATCCGTGGTTAGCCGCCTTTTCCTGAATTTTCGCCTCTTGCGTTGTCGCCTTGTGTCACTCACATCCATACTGAAGCCTTGGGATTCTGACTCAGTCTGTTGTGACATATGCCTCCCCCCCTTCCGTCTGCATGAACGCTACCTCGGGCCCCTCACTACACGAACCAAACGACTCTGCACCGTGTGGTGCAGGCTCCCTGGACACTTCCCCTGTCATTTCATCACTGTCCATGGGCACGAGACCCACGGATGCCCACAGCATTTTGGTGTCCTCACATTCTGATCCCCACCCTCCCGTTAACCCCATTGTGGATTCTTAATCCGATGAATCCCGTGGCACTTCTTTGTACCACAGTGGACTGAAGCACATGCCTTCCATCGCCAATCCATTCGCCACCTCCTTCCCCTGCACGTTGACATGTACTGGGACATGTTCTCATCTGACGTCTCTGCCCGGCTTCTCATGGAGTAGCATTTCCCACACCGGCACGTGGACCTGTCCTTTGCCGGACGATGTCGTCCACCCCTTTAACTTACTATGCTATGCCCTGCCCATCGCTCCTAACTGCAAGTACTGGGAGCCAGTGAGGATCGCCAGCTTGGGCACCCAAAACCCTTGTAGCGCTTCACGTGCCGCCCAAAGCTCTGCCTCGTTATTTGTTTGTTTGTGGCGCGTCGGGACTTAGCCGCAGAAACGCACTTCAAGTCCTTGTTCATCTTCTGGCGCGAAAACCCCAAAACCACCCGCCCTGCACGTGTCTTTGTGGCCCCATCTCTTGGAGGACCCGTCCGTGTACACAATTATGTACTCTTTCGCCACCAGCTCAACAATTAGGACCTCCACACCCTGCAGCACCCCTGGCTTGCCTGCCTCGGGCGCTTCGGGTGTGGCTCTGCTTCCCCATGCCAGCTACGCGTGCCCATACTCCGATCTTGTGTGAAACATTCCGTATGTGTTTGCCACCACGCACTTAGCCCCGTGTTTTTGCGTACTTCCCCTTGCCGTGGTTGCACTTCCGTGTCTCGCAGTTGCTCCAGCGACTGCGTGAAACCCCTCCATCGGTCCTTCTATTCTTCTGGGTAGTACTCGATCCATCCACACAGCTCACGGAGCCACATCGTCAGGTATGACATGAACACTAGTGACGCTCCTGCCTTGACTTCACATTTGTATCGCCACTGAGCACTTCTTGCCGACCACATTGCCCGGCCTTGGTCCGTACTCAACAACCATTCCTAGTTGTCGGACTCCATCATGTCCCGGACTGAAAACTCCCCATCCCCGCTTGCCATCGGGCCAAAGTAGTGTTGTATGACCGCAGCCGCTGCCTTAAACATGGAGCATTCCACCATGGCAAGCTTGATTGACTCCTTCTGTGCACAGATCGGGCACTTGTCCATGCCTGCCCTCTTGTAGACCCTTTCATGTACCGTAAGTTTGTGCCACAATACCCTTTGTGCAAATTCCTTCACCCTTGGTGGCAGTTGCGCAATCGCCGATAGCTCCCACACCTCGGGGGATTGCGGGTCGCGTACCCCGGGTCGGGATGCATAGAATTGTAGCAACCAAGCTCTGATCCGGTTTTGAACATGGACTGTGGGGGTATCCAACCCCTCTCTCGACGGAACTTTGTTTAAGAGCTGCCAGCCATGGTTGTACACACCCTTCCAAGTTTGAGGCAGTGCACTCATCAGCCTTGCATCATCGAGGGACTGAAATTGGCCCCACGTTAGTACACCCCGTCGGATCATCTTCATGTTGTAGTACCAGCACTTGTACTGATTCCGGAAGTAGAATGAGTGCCATAGCGGTAGTCCGTCCCGATCCTTTTCGGGGGGGGGGGGGGGGGCACTTGCGGAGCCACCCGTTGGATATGTGAATGTGCCTTCGCCGCCCATCCCGGGAACGTCAGTCCCGCCGTTCTAACCATGCCCGGCTGGATGTACGGAAGGTTGTCTTTGGATGGGGTAAACCCAATCGACGCTGCCCACGCATAAAAGGTCTCCACTTACGTGATGGGGTACTTGTGGGGTTCTCTCAAAAGGCTGAGAAAAGGAGCTGCTGCCTGGTGCATCAAATACCATTCCGGCTCTGGCAGGGCCAGTCCTCCTTGTAGCCGTGGGCGCGAGAGAATTGGCACAGTGATACCCCAACTGTTGGTACCCATGGTCACGTGGTACACTAGGTTCAGCTGCCGAATCACCAAATGTAGGGCATAGTATGCCTTGGCTACCCATGCCACCACCGGAAAATCCACGATGTTAACATGAAGGCGCGGTCATCCATCGACGGATGCAGCGTGGACACCACCCGTGCCCGCCGAAAAGCTCCTTGGAGTGCTGGTGCAAAGGCTTGTTCTATCGTCAACCCCCTTCCTTGCTCATGGGGTGCGCCGCTGGAAGCGCTCCGCTGGAACCCCCCCCTTCTAGCAGAAATTTTGATCACATCTTGGTTTCCCACACAAAACCTGTTGACTTGACCTAATGCACCCCCAAATGTCTTACACTATGACCCCCTTGCTAGTACAAATCTTGGCCGTTCCCGGTCACCCCGCCTTTGTGGAGCACTGGGGGGCAAAAAAAACGCTGGAACCCCTGCTAGAACCCCCTTCTAGCGGGCTTCCAGCGACTTTTTAGGCCCCCTTCTAGCGTTGGAACCCCTGCTGGAACCCCCTTCCAGCGCCCCCTTCCAGCGCTGGAAGGGGGTTCCAGCGGGGGTTCCAGCGGGGGTTCCAGCGCCGGAACCCCCCCTTCCGGCACATACCCCAACTTCACAACAACACGGATTGGGGGCACAAACACATTCAATGTGGATTGACTTGTTCAGCACAACATCCTTGCCGATCAACGGCGTTGTCGTTTCAAAAATGCATGACCCTTGCGTGCCACATAGTGACGCAAGCCAATTTGCATGGTCTCCATGTTGAGGACATGGCGCAAGCCCCGTTCTGACACACGGGGCTTTTGTAGCGACCATCCACGCATGGAGTTTTTCACCTGTACCTTAAATCGGCGGTGCCGGTGTTCGGCCGGCACACTTGAAAACAAATATAACGTGCGATATTTGGCAAGGAAGTAGTGGGAATGGGCCACAGTCCAATGGACCCATGGTGTGGGCTTCCAACCCAACGCTTGCCAACATGTGCCAATGCTTTGGCACAAAGTTTTGGCAGACGCCACCTCAACATCTGTTAGGGGTTCCTTCTTACGCCATAGCTTTTGAAGTGCACAAAAATCGCGCAAAAAAACAGCAACTAGAACATACATACATACACCGTTGCAAACAATAGTTGGAAAGTGGGTTTGGAGGGCGGAGATAAGCCGTTGTTGAAGCCGTGGTCGGTCCCAAAAAAGTCGAGCAGTGCTGATGTCAAACGTTCCCTCCTTTGCCTTTCGAGGGAGAAGCTCCTTGCGCTCCGCGGCAGGAATAGAGCGGGCCTCATGCAGCAATTCAGCCCAAATTTCATGAAATTCGCGAGCCATGGCACGCTGGCCAACTACACCAACCAACCACCGTGCAATATCATCAGACAACCGTTTTTTGAAAGCGTTGGTCACTCGGCAAGCACCATGGACCACATCTCCTACCCGACGATCCGTCTTGATAGTGCGCAAGAATGAGCCCCAGCGAACATTCGCAAGGACATGATCCAATGGAACTAGAATAGTCACATCGTCACAACACCAACATTTCCCCCCGCCGTTGGTTACTGCCATTAACTTCCCATCCCCAGACAAGAACACCACAAACCGCAAGGACTCACCATCAATGAACACAGTGGTGTCCCTTTGCAAAGCAACCACTTGTTCATTGAGTTTGCCAATGTCATCGATAGCCAGCAGACACCCGGCATCGTCCGGCCCATCCATGCACCACCACATTGCCCAACGGGCAATGTGGCCAGCCGCTTTCACCCCCTCCCCCCAAACATGGACGAACACGTCCGCTTTGCAAACACTAGTTTTCCACAAAGGGGTTGCATCGGGCACCACAACCACCCAGATGCACTTTTCAGTCCCATTATGTTTAAAATTCCCCTCCGCTATGGCAAGTTGAACTTGGTTTACCGCCACGTCCTTCAACTGCGTCACGGCTGCGCTCCTCTGGTGCATGGAGCCTCCACTGACGGTCAATGTTTCCGCCGTGTAGCGGGTCAACCGTGTCCTCGTGTCGGCAAGGTCGCGTTGCGTGCAATGCCGCGGCAACCGTAGTGTTTGCCGGATTGAGAGGTTGGAGTCCAAGGCGTACTTCCACACCCGAATGGCGGCCCGGTACGCGTGGCTATCCTCCCCCTCAGCGTCAGCCTTGCTGCGCACGAACAACCCATCTACGGTTTCTTGGACTAGCGGGGTGTCCTCCACAAGAAGGGCAGCTAGAACTTTGGCGATGTGCCCACGCCGCTCATGTCGGGCACGGTCCTTCAGTTGGGAGTAGGCCGTCAGCGGTGGCAATGAATGCAGAAACGCTGCTACAGCCTTGTCCATGGGGTCCACCTAAAGACCAGGAATGGGTGCTAGAACCCCCGCTGGAATCCCCTTCCAGCGCTGGAACCCTTGCTGGAACCCCCGCTGGAACCCCCTTCCAGCGCTGGAACCCCCCCCTTCCAGCGTTGGAACCCCCCCCCTTCCAGCGCTGGAACCCCCCCCTTCCAGCGCTGGAACCCCCCCTTCCAACGCTGGAACCCCCCCTTCCAACGCTGGAACCCCCTTCCAGCACCCCTTCAAGCAGTGAACCCCCCCCCCCCAACCCCTCTTGCACCTATTGCGAACCATTCCGTCCCCTGGCACGCTTTGCACAAAGAAAGGCTTAGGACAGTATTTTGGGCAATCTTGCAATTCGTAGTTCGTAATGTTGCGAGGTGATGGGCTCCGGAGGCTGTGGTAGGTGTTGTGTCAAGAGGACAGTGTTTCCGAGCGGCATGAGGCAAGTGGCGGCGAAGCTGCACACAGAAACGTCTCCAACAGATGCTGCAGAGCCTGCAGAGCCTTGTGATAGTCCACGAAGGGGTGAATCCGGAGGAGGTGCTTCAAAGAGTTCGGGCGTGGGGGCAGTAAGTGTGGCGTCGCAGACTGAACAAGTACCGCTTGCATGGTTGGGGCACAGTGGGACCTTCTGACACATGAAGCATACGGACGGGGGTTGTGCGACCTTCTTGCGGCAACCGGAATGCCCACATTTCACCGAGTCTTGCACCTCCGATTCGGCATAGGCCCACGGTGGGGGGGAAATGGGGACGGTGTTGTTGTAGTGCACGTTGTAATTTGCCAGCGCAATGAAGGCAATTATGCGAGGAGTGCCTGCAGGCAGCCCAACGGGAACAGCTCCTCCGGCGTGGATCAACTCCGACGTGAAGACGGTCATATCCCCAACCTCCATATCCATCGGGCACTCGAACCAGGGCTTAGGCACCCCCTCATGGGACAATGGCACGTATCTACCACAAGAGGCGTCGGCCGGGATGTCCACATTGCACGGCACAAATACTGAAAGGGCTCGGCCCTTAATTTTGTGTGTCAAGGGGCGATCGCGGTGCCAGTGTTGCCGCTTGTTGTTTGTTGCCCGAACATAGCCGGCCCGAACAACCACAACATCCTCGAAGTCCTTCACCTTTTGAATCTCCCACTGCACCTCCTTGGCAAGGGCCTCCAAAGCAGGCAGGTCGTACCCCTCTCCATCTGGTAGTGGCAATCCCAAACGACTGTAGCAGGCACTTCTACCGGGGCTGTCTTGTGCACAGCCTGGAGCCGGCGCATTGTCGTTGAAAATTGATCCCCACTTCTGGCCCGGAATGGTGAGGCACTCGTCCTTGGCGGCACTGTGGACCGGGGAGTCGACGAAAATACCACGGTAGCGGCAAAGCCCAAAGTCCGAGATGGCATTGGGGTTCTCGTTCGTGGCGGTACCAGTTGCAGGGCCAGGAACAACCTTCTCGTTACTGCCAATCAATGGAAGGGGGTGACACATAGGAAACGGTAGGAAGGGCTCCGCATCGGTAGTGGACATCATGGTGGGAGTGGTAAGGCCAAAGCGGTCGTCAGGCTTCCATTGCAATTGCTTGGACGTGGGCAAAGAGTAGATTGCTATCTGCCTGTGTGCGTCTTTGAGGGAGAGGAAGCGGAGCGTGTGGGTGGTCGGTTGGGGGAGTAAATTAATTGTCCTTGCCCAGCTACTTGCTCGTGGGGCGCCTCCTAGCAAAGAGGACGTCACCGGACTGGTCGTCCCCCACATGGAGCTTCACAGTGCCGTTGCAGTCGGTGGGGAGCCTGCAGGTGATGCTGAGGTCCAAATCTTCTTGGTCCTTGGGGGAAAGGGTGAACTGGAAGATGGGGACGTGGGGGTTCTTGCCCATGACCTCGGCGATGTAATCGCTCACCACGCGCGGCTGCCGGTCATGCATGATGGACCCCTTGACGTGAACACGACCAACGGTGGTGGTGGGCTTGAAAATAACGGCGGCACCTGTGGTTGCGGCTGTGAGGGATTCTAGTTCACAACCAACAGGGGCTGCATATCCACGCGTCCCCACGAAGCCCTTGGCCTTGTCAAGCCATGATGCAAGGACCGGAAAGTCTGACCACTTCATGATGAAGCTATGCTGACACAACAATGTGAGAAATGTGGTGCACGCATGAGGGCAGTGGATGTACTGCGCCTAGGGGATGTAGTGTGCCTAGAATCGGTGCTGGAACCCCCGCTGGAACCCCCGCTGGAACCCCTTCCAGCGCTGGAACCCCCCCTTCCAGCGCTGGAACCCCCCCCTTCTAGCGCTGGAACCCCCCTTCCAGCGGGGTGCTGGAAGGGGTTCCAGCGGGGGTTCCAGCGGTTTTGAACCTACCTTAAATTAAGCACCCGGGCAACGGCACACCTTGTTTCCACCACAAACGAACACCATACACAACATAATTGCACCCCGAGTGAATGTCTAATGGTAACCTCCACCCACCATGTGTGCCAAAATGGGGGGGGGGGTTCCAGCGGAGCGCTTCCAGCGGCGCACCCCACACCTTGATGCTGCCGAATATTCCCCAAGCGTACCTAGAGATACTTGACGAAATTTTTGACTTCCACGCCATATCCCCGAAACATTTGGCCTATTCTTGTCCTCCACAATTGCGGAGTATTGCTGCCGCTTTGCTCAAGTTAACCTTCAACCCCCAACAGTGCCCAAAACAGGAAACCAGCCTCCACACCTCCCCCAACAAGTGTGGGTTTGCCCGTCTGTCTAGAAAGATGATGAGGTCGTCCGCATACATCATGATGGTGAGCCCCGGATCGAGGTCTTGTAGTGGGAAGACCACACAGGACGCTACCAAGGAGAATAGCGCTGGGGACAGCGGGTCCCCTTGGCGCGTACCCGCGCGCGGGTAATGGTAGACCCCCGGGACGTATCCTTTGCCTACCGAGTATAGGTACGGCGCTGCAACAAATGCAATAGTAACCGAATGTACAAGACCGGAAGGCACATAAGGCCAAGCGCCGCCGCCACCATCTCGTGTGACATTGTGGGGGCCGCGTTTTTGAAGTCCAGTGACAGCGCTGCTCCTTCCCGCAGGCCATCACAAAGAGCCCGTGAGCCATAGACATGCTGGAGGATGCTTCTGTGTCGGAGCAAGCCGGGACGCAATGCACTAGTACGTCCTCGTGTTGGATTAGGAGAATGTTGGTGAGCCATTTCTGACGTGTGGTTTGCAGCGCAATGGGCCGGAGTGATTCCGGGGTTTGCATCGCCTTCGTTTTAGGAATCATGGTCACCACTCCCGACGTCCAACTCTTGGGCAGGGCCCCCGTGTCGAAGAGTCTTTGCAGAGACTCATACATTTGAGACTCAAAGGTCCCCGAGTATCGTTTGAAGAACGTTGCCGGGAAATCCATCCAACCCCGGCGCACTATTACTGCTCGGTCGTTTGAGGCCCTCATGAACTATGTCCGTGGAAAGCTGCTTGAACAGTAGCTGACCTGCCTTTCGCAGCCGCTGCTCCACGCCCAACGCTTTGAGGTAGGCCACACAGTCCTCCTCCGTTGCCCCCATTGGAGTGGACACTCCGTCCCAGTGCTCCACCAGCTCTCCGGCAACTGCCTTCCCCCCACGTACCGGGGTGCCTGTCTGAGTCATCAGGTGTTGCAGCTTCTTCCTTTCCTGCAGCTACCTCATCAGCCGGTAGAGTTCATTTCTTCGCGCTCTCAAATCCCCTGATGTTTCTCCGGACGCAATTACCCGTTTGAGCTTTGAAAGTGTTTCCATGCCCGTTCTGTCCCGTTGTGCCTTTTCATATACCCCAACCAAGAGGTTGTAAGCCCTTGCTATCTCGGTAGCTGCAATTCCCAGAGACGAAAGGAACGGGTACACCGCCGGCGAGACCAATTCTTTCGTGGAGACGCGCACGAGTCACGACGCCTGTAGCTCGACCGATTGCTTTTTACTTTTGTGTTCCCTTTGGTAGCTGACCGTTGCTCTTTGGATGCAGCCCAATGCATCTTCCCACCGTCGACGAAATGGACTGGAGGGAAGCCTCCAGTTCTTGCATTGCCTCTTGGTCGTGGAGAATAGCCTCCGGACAATGAAATCGTGAGGCGGTGCCCTCCGTTTCAAAAGAGGGCGGTGTGAATATAGCCAAGACCGCTTTGTGATCTGAATTCGCGGCAAACATGGGGTACACGCACGTTGCCAAGTTCAATAGCTCTAACGTCGCATGGATGCGATCAATGCGGCGCACTCGCTGTGTATCAAGTCGCTCCCCGTCCGGAGGATAGCCGTACGTGAAGCCCGTAGGACGAGACGGTTCCTTGTCCTTGATATCCATCAGTGTCGGTGAGTGAATGTCTACCCAGACATCCTTGGCACGTAAGGACGTGTCAGGTTGGAACTCTAGGGGCGCAAAGGCGTCCCGTTGTTTTACTATCAAACTATTGTGATCAGCACATAGGATTAGATTGGGCCCATGCAACTCTTTGGCCATTTCCTTCCATTGCGCTTGTCGCCGTGAGTGTTTGTGGTGGGTGTGTACCACCAATAAAGTGATCTCTAGGGGACGACTCAACAGCGAGGCTTTCAGTGCCCTGGGGGACAGGAACTGCATAGCCTGTAATGTCCACTTGGATGTCTTCCACGCCACCGCTACTCCGGCCCGCCCCTCTTCGGGGATTGGCCCATCCAGTCGGTACCCATACTTTGAAGGTGTGGGGCAGGGGGGGTCTCCCAAGGGTTGTTTGTTTAACCCCCTTGTAAAATCGGTATTTAGTCCAATAACTGCATCCCCCAATGAGTTTTTGGTGGAGACATCTCGCAAAGAACCTACCCCAAGCAACACACACCCAAGTTAGGCAAAAAGCACATAAATGTTGCCTAAAACATGCTTCAAATGGCTTGGATGGTCATTGTGAGTGGCCACAATACAATAAAAAAAACAAAAGAAAGAACAGTGTTGGAACCTTTGATTTTGGAGCTCAACACGGCAAAAAATCAGAGAAGCGAGTTGTTAACCAATTCCTAGCTGCTTTGGGAGACACCCAAATAGGCACCACCACTTAGGCTTTATTTCGGTAATACCTCCATGAAGGGAGATACCTCCGCTCACTTGATTGGTAGGGGTGAACTTCATGGGGGGCTAGGGTTATTGCCCTAGTTACTTTGGAAAATGTACTTTTATGCTTCAAAAGAGTGATAAAAATGATTAAGTGTTAGTCTTGAATACTTCCCAAAGAAGAGGGGGCGCTTGGCGTGGATCAAGTCCCCCACAAAAGACGTCGAAGTGACTATTTCTTACTCCCCCCTGGAGTACTAGTTGATCAAGCTAGTAGGACCAAGGAAAAAGGCTCAAAAACCCTTGAAATTGCATATAAAAATACTTCAAACCAGCAATTGACACTCTCATTGGTTCATAGAAACATTTTACAGTGTTGGTACCTTGGAAAACAGCGTAATGTATTGTGTATGATGTCCCAATCGAGGGGCATTCCTCAAATGTCGCCAGAATCAAGCGAAAATATTTGGTAAAAATTTGGGGGTAGTGGGGTTGGAACCCAGGACCTCCTCCTTAGAGCACACATGGTTGACCACTAGGGTATGGTCGATCGCTCTAGGCGAGAGATGGCAAAAAATGAGCTGTTGTATCCTAATGGGCATACACTATCACAACATCCCCAATTGCACCTATTTGAGTGGGCACCATGGGCTCATTGAGTTCATCAAAAACAACGACATAGCAAAAATGAGTACAAACTACATAAAGTACAACAGCGCTCATCCCACTCTACTCCGCAAAAACCATATGGATTCGAGACCTCAAGACACTTTTTGGCTCGAAGTTGAGGAACGGTTGCCGAATAGTCTCGAAAAGGTGGGGGGGGTATGTGACATTTTCCCGCGTAGAGGGGTGTACCTAAAATTGATATAACAATCTCTGCAAGGTGTTCTGGAAACTTCGATTTTTGAGTTGCCTCTAGTGGAAAACTGCACCGGCGTGTTGTGTACCAGCGCATGCACACATGCATGCCATTATTGCCGGTAATGGTGATTTCTTATCTTTCACACAGGTCTGGATTGGCCCTATGCAAGGCTAGAGACGGCACAAAATGAGCTTTTGTATTCTAGTAGGCATACGATGTCACAACATCCCCAATTGCACCCCTCACAATGGGTACCATGGGGCCACTAAGATCACCACAAACGCTGACATAGCAAAGACGACTCAAAATTGCACAAACTACAAAAGCGCTCGTCCCACCCCGCTCGATAGGACCCCTATGCAGCCGGGACCCGAAAACTTTTTCTTTTAACTTCCGGCGCCACATAAGTTCGAAGTTCAAAGTCTCGCTATGAACAAAGGAGAGGCACTCATAGGCAGGTTGCCTAGCATCAGTCTAGCCGCATTAACTATAACCAAAGGCTTCGTGCAGGCTATGCACGTCCCTCAAGGACGCCTATGGGGACAAGTTATCCCACAAGTCGGCAGACAGTGGTGTGCAGATGTGCTCTGCCAGGGGCAGTGTCAGCCCAGTTCATGGTGTCAGGTGTGGTGTTCTCAGTGTGCTGGTTTTCGAACCACAGGGACCCGAAAACATTTTTTCAAGAAAAATTAAAAAAAACCAGAAGAGTTTTGACCCCCCCAAAGAGGGAGGGGGGTTGATTTTTCGACATTGTTGACGCCCCGCCTGTCCCCACAAGAAAGTGGGTTTCAAGTGTGGGGGCGGGGTTTAGGGGAGTCTCCACCAAAAACTCATTGGGGGATGCATTTATTAGACAAAATACTGATTTTACAAGGGGGTTAAACAAACAACCCTTGGGAGACCCCCCCTGCCCCACACCCAAAACCCAAATAGTAAAAAAAAACCGTAAATGTTGCGTGGCACATGCGTTTGATAGCTTGTATGGTCATTGTGACTAGTAACTGTAGACAGAAAAAAAACCTTCGGAATTTTGGGTTTTTGAGCTCCCGGAGTCAAAAGCTACAAGCACGTTGTGTATCACCCCATGCACACATGTAAGCCATTATTGGACGAGAAGGAGGAGGAGATGCGATCCCCCGGTAAGGCGCACCCGCGGCACATCCCCGTGGTGCCCGCCGGCCCTCACCGGTCTGACCGCGACCGAGAGGGCAGTCTCCGTCCCGACCTGTCCGGATAAGCATCATGGCGGCCGCTCTCTCGAAACGGCAATGTCCTCTCTTCCCCACGAGACTTGATTGGCCATAGGTAAGGCTTGAGACGGCAAAAAATGAGCTTTTGTATCCTAGTAGGCATAAATTGCCGCAACATCCCCAATTGCACCCCTCAGAATGGGAACCACGGGGTCACTAAGGTCACAAAAAAAGACGACATACAAGTGTCTTTGGGTGCTGACTCCACTTGGTTTGTAGAGCGGAGTGGGACGAGCGCTTTTGCAGTTTGTGTAGTTTTTAGTCGTCATTTTTTTGGCTCAAATTGCAAAAGAAAAAAAAGATTAATCATTTTTTGCCCCCCCCCAAAAGGGGAGAAGTATCAATTTTTGGACGTTGCCCCCCCCCCCCCCATCCCCCTCCGTCCCGTCCACAAAACTGGGATTCAAGCGGGTTGGGCGGGGGGTCTACGGGGAGGTCCCAACCAAAAGTTCATTAGGGGACATGTTTCATGGACAAAATAATGATTTTACAAAGGGGTTGTACAAACCATTCAACCCCTTGGGATATGGCAGGCGAATAGGCCAAAAGGGGGGGGGGGTTTATCCTATATGCGGGCCTGATTTGGCTTCCATCTAACAACCTCCGTGAGGTGATTTTATGGACTTCGGCAAGTCTACCTCGCAAAGAACCTACCCCAAGCAACGCACACCCCAGTTAAGCAAAAAGCAGATAAATGTTGCCTAAAACATGTTTCACATAGCTTGGATGGTCATTGTGAGTGGCCACAATAACATCAAAAAAAACAAAAGAAAAGTGTTGGAATCTTTGATTTTGGAGCTCAACACGGCAAAAAATTGCATAAGCCAGATGTTTACCAATTCCTAGCTGCCTTGGGAGACACCCCCACATGCACACCCAATACCCAAATTGATCCCACCCAAGGCGAGAGATGGCAAAAAATGAGCTGTTGTATCGTAGTAGGCATACACTGTCACAACATCCCCAATTGCACCTATTTGAGTGGGCACCATGGGCTCATTGAGGTCATCAAAAACAACGACATAGCAAAAATGAGTACAAACTACATAAACTACAACAGCGCTCATCCCACTCTACTCCACAAAAACCATATGGAGTCGAGACCTCAAGACACTTTTTGGCTCGAAGTTGAGGTACGGCTGGCAAATAGGCTCGAAAAGGTGGGGGGGGTATGTGACATTTTCGCTCATATAGAGGTCCGCCAGAATTCGATCCAACCACCTCTGCGAAGTGTTTTGGACACTTCGATTTTTGAGCTGCCTCTAGTGGAAAACTGGACCGGCGTGTTGTGCACCAGCGCATGCACACATGCATGCCATTATTGCCGGTAATGGTGATTTCTTATCTTTCACATGGGTCTTGATTGGCCCTATGCAAGGCTAGAGACGGCAGAAAATGAGCTTTTGTATCCTAGTAGGCATACGATGTCACAACATCCCCAATTGCACCCCTCACAATGGGTACCATGGGGCCACTAAGGTCACTAAGGTCACCACAAACGCTGACATAGCAAAGACGACTCAAAATTGCACAAACTACAAAAGCGCTCGTCCCACCCCGCTCCATACGACCCCTATGCAGTCGGGACCGGAAACCATTTTTTCAGGAAAAATTAAAAAACACCAGAAGAGTTTTGACCCCCCCAAAAGGGGGGGGGTTGATTTTTAGACATTGTTGACGCCCCGCCCGTCCCCTCAAGAAAATGGGTTTCAAGTGTGGCGTGGGGGGGGTCTAGGGGAGTCTCCACCAAAAACTCATTGAGGAATGCATTTATTGGACAAAATTATGATTTTACCAGGGGGTTACACAAACAATTCAACCCCTTGAGGTATGGCAGGCGAATAGACCCCAAAAGGGGAGGTATGTGGCGCTTTCCCCGAAATCGGGGCCTGCTTGGCTTTGATCTGACAACCTCTGTGAGGCAATTTTCAGCGAACATAGGCTAATGTGAAATCAGCCAAATCGTCAATGGCAAGGGCCCAAAGGGGGGCTGACCAGGAAGACCTGGAAATCAGACCCCTGGAATTCAGACCCCAAATGCCGCCATTGGTTAGATGGTCCATGTATAAGGAAAAAATTATTGAGGACCTAGGTTCAAATCGATGCACAGCCACCACAATACACAAAAACTTTTTGACCTTCCCCCCCACCCCCACACCCCTCTTCCCAAAAAAATAGCACCTGTGTATGGCGGGGTGGTCAAAATCGAAAAATTCATTGGGGGATCATTTTGTCTCCCAAAATAATGATTGTACAAGGGGTTAGACATCGGATATCACTGATTGGGGTGCGCTACGCCAATAACCCCTCCCAAAAGGGGGGATATATGGTGTGTGCGCCTGCGCTTGATCTAAAAGCCTTTGTTCGAGATGATTTCTCCCACCACCGGTAATTGCCCCTCCAACTGTGAGTAACTAACCTGGTTCTCCCAGACCATGTGGAGACACAAAGGCATGCAGAAGGTGGAACCGCCAAAGCTTACAGGGACTGATGGGGGTGGGACCATAAAGGCACCATGGAGGCATACAAGGGGGTAAACCCATGGAGGCACGCAGGAGGTGGAACCACAGAAGCATACAACGGGTGGGTCCCCAGAGGCAAACAGGGGGTGGGACTGTGCAGGTATACAGGGGGTGGAAACATGGAGGCATGCAGGGATAGAAACCCAGATGCATAGATTCACAGAGGGTGATACAAGAGGGTGGAAACATGGAGGCATACAGGGGGTAGAAACGTAGAGGCATGCAGGAGGTGGGGCTTAGCAGCATACAAGGGGTGGAACCATGGGGATATACAAGGAGTGGGACCATACTTGACCCTAGTCTCCGGCATGCCGATGGCCGCCGGATGTGAAGGCAACCTCTTGCCGGAGGCTGCCGGATGTGGCCCATTCCTGTGCCAGAGGCTGCCGGATGTGAGTGTTGTTGTGCAGTTGGGTTTTAATCGATTGTGTGACGCGCTCACAACTCCACACCAATCTTCGTCAGCGGCGACAGTCTCCAGGTGTGCCCCACTGCCCTCCCAGAAACTTCTATTTACACTTCTGGGAGAGTGGTGTTTCCCCTGCCGGAGGGTGCCGGATGTGGATCAAACTTCTGCCGGAGGCTGGCGGATGTAACCTCATGTTTCTGCCGGAGGCAGCCGGAGGTGGCCAAAATTTTTGCCGGAGACTAGGGTCAAGTATGAGTGGGACCATAGAGATGCATGCTGCTGCAAGGCCCAACTCGATGCAGCGCGCAAGCTGTGGGAAGTCGTCTGGCCCTGCTTCCAAGCCTATGTATGGAGGTCACAAAGAAAGAGCTATTCCGCTGATAGATACAAGAGCATACACCGGGCGGAAGGGTGGTGGGTTCTGGATGGAGACAATGCCCTCAGGCTGCAGCAGGAACCCGCAAGTCTTGGTCCACAGAAGTCCAGCTGGCCACAAGCTCTTCCAATTTGTCACTGGCCATTTCCAAATTGTTCCGGAACAGGTCATTCATCGTGGGGTCGCGCGAAACTGTTCGCAGCAATGTCCGCAGCTCATCTAGGCCCTTGGGGTTTGCGCGACGGTGTGAGGGCCACAATTGATCGGCTGGTACGGTCGATGTGATCAGGGAGTCATAGGTCGTTGGATCTCCTTCTGGCTGCTTCCCTCCCTCTTGTGGCATAGTGGGTGCCATGAGGGTGCCGTGCTTCAAAAGGAGGAGGAGGATTCCAAAATCTCTCATACTTGTTTGCAAGTCTCAGACATGCACCACCCACAGGTCTTTATCTGTGGCAATTTTGCTGCTAATGTGACATCTGTCCGCAAGCCCTCATGAGCAGAGTGGTCTGTGCTCAATGACCAGAGTTTTGTTGGGAAAAAAAAGAGGGGGGATAGTGCCCACGATAGCTCCAGTCTGGGGCAGAAACGCCTCATAAAGCGCTGAGGCTAACTCAAAGGTCCTCCTCCTCTTGTGCCTGACTCTGTGCACCTGAAATACTGGGGGGTATTCTGTCTATTCTAGGAAAATCCGAATCTACAAATTCTGGCGCGACAAAACCGGTGCCATTTCTTAAAAATGAGCAAATAAAATATGCAGGGTTGGCAAAACTTGCTAAAGAAAAAAAGTGGTCGGTTGTTGTTATTTTCTGGAGGACTTTTCTGGTGCTCGGCCAGCACTCTTGTCTGCACCCCATTGAATGCCACAGGAACACTGCGAATGAGGAAAGACCATGTCGGCACTTCTGCAACTTCCATGGGAAACTAAGTATCATTGGCCAAATCCTTTGGCATAGTACAAGTGAGCAAAGGCACAGCCTAAGATATACCCGTGCAAATCCTTAAAAACACCGAACAAATTGTGCACCAAAATTTCACACAGAATTTGTGACACAGGAATACCAGCCTGCATCACCCCCCACCCCCTGGTACATCAAATCATCTGATGTGAGGGGCAGTGATGTTCACAACTACAAAACTGTCCAATTATGCTCAGGACTCATCTGCCTTCATCTCCGCATTGTTTGCCAAAATGCAAGCTAATGTGGCTCAACACTGCTCTGAACTGCGAAAATGCACCCATACACACAAGCATGCACCGGAAAAACAACCATGTAATCAAAAGAGGCCTTGGAGACTGTCAAAATAAGCCATTTCAGGCCAAATTTAACTGGCATTGGGCAACAAAATGCACTGACAGATGCCAAAAGCATTCGTAAAGGCTGCGAATTGCTCCTGCACCAGGTGGATTTGATGCGGGCCACACATCCCAAAATGGTCAGCAAATTTACCCTTTTACCAAACATTCAATCAACACCAAAAAAAAAACCATGCTGGATTCCAAAAAAAAATTGGGCGCGTGGTGTCTGGTCGTCTGTTCTGCGATTGAATAGCCAGAGTTAATTTAATCGCAACGGATTTGTTTTTTTCGGCCATTTACGACTCGGGACCTACATAGCCAATCGTCGCTAATGACGAACATTCAACACACGCATCTATTTTTGAATTCACCGAAATGGTCGTGCTGTTGGCTGTAAATCTAACTTAGCTACCAATAACATGACTGTAGCGCAAAACTTTTTGAATGAGTTTCGATCTGGAAAATTGCTTCAAGACGGATTTCGGTATGACTGATGCAGAAAAATACGCCACTACAAATGAAGATAAAAACACGCGTAGCGCCAAGAGCTTTGGGTAGTGAATCTGATGGCAATCACGATGTTTCTGATGAATTTCTGTTTACCATAAATACTGTGTGTTCGCGGCAACCTTTGAGAGACAGTGCTGGTGCTGTTTGTCTTGATGATAATTATGGAACGTGTTGTGCAATTGAGGCTATCAGGGAAGAGGTGAAGTTTGAGGAGCTTTCCTGGGCGCAAGGTGATTCATCGTTTACTTTGCCTGTAATAACTGGACGCTACAGTAGGCGTAGGGGCCGTATTAATTTGGGACTTTAGCGTAGTTAGGACAAAGGGGGGGGGGGTAGTAGCATCACATGATTCCCAACACATCACACTCTTCAAGTCTAAATCAAACGAATCCAAAGACAATTGATTGCAGTGGTCAGAAACAGAGGAAATTGGACTCATCACATCTCTTTGCAACAACGCATGCTTTGCAGACAAGTCGTGACGGCGCCTCCGGCGCCATATCTTTGGACAATCTGTGGCGGCAGCTTCGCCGCCATATCCATGGTTATGTACAGTGATTGGGCGTAAGTCTGTCAGTGGGGACCTGTCGCTGGACGTTCCACCGTTTTATGGCCAAGCCTAGTGGTCTCACACCTCAGGACCTAGATACTCAAAGGTTTCATCTACCTATTGTGGTCCTATTCTATAACTGATTCTGAATTCAGTTGCTTGGCCAAGCTGGCCAAGCCATATCCTGTGTCTGGCCCAACCTACTTGCCCTAGGTTCCTAACCAACTCCATTGCATTCCAAACTGTGCACTTGAAGTGCCTATCAACCATCCCCATATTCAAGGAGTATAAGATGCTCCGAAGAACCGCACTATCCTCAAATAACAGACAAGCTCAATGCCAATCATTAAGAAACCAGTCTAAAGATAGTAAATGTGAACGCTCCCTAAAGAAGGAAAGCCATCTCAAAGAATCAAACCAACTCGAGAAAGTTGAAGAGAGTTCTTGCTTTATGAAATCAATAATGGTGGAAGTCATCGTAGACCTAATAACTGCCGTAGAAACCACGGTCATAGCCAACACGAATGAAAATACACAAAAGGAACATACACCAAAGGCACAAGCGTCATGGAATCCCATACCCGGCGGAGGTCCCCAAGAAAGAGGACACAAACGCAAACTATCATCTCCGGTAGCAACAAGATTTGCCGACCCACTATAATGATTTTGGAAAGCAGGGTGAATATTGTTCCGGCTTGGATCGGTCATTAAGGCATTATGCCATCAGGATTGCACTCTTGATTAGCAAAATAGCACCAAAGGCGCCAACATAGGTCGGATGTACCCCTGCCGTCCTCCTGCGCTTGCGCGTGTCACTGACGTCCGTGTTGAACGCCGACGAGCCTGACGACTCATCTGACAAGCTAGCTGTATCCCATGTGTCACTGATCTCCGCTCCAGACCCCCCCTCCCCGTCACTGCCATGTGACCGTTCCGAAGACGAGACATCGCTGGGCATTTCCTCCAAACCCAATTGCTCCCACAGAACCTCCACCCGCGGCCGCTTGGGCATTGGCTGTTGATTATGGGGGTGCAATCGCCGTCCCGCTTCCGCCACTGCATTTGCTTCATGATTGCCCTGCACCCCGAGATGTGACGGAACCCAGTGTATTTGTAGCTCCGCCCCTGCCCTTTCCGTCTCCCATAAAATCTGTTCCCATAGATCTCTATGCCCCATCCATGTTGCTGCCATTTGGGGGACCATTCCATAATCCCCTTAAAAACATATTCCGAATCCATGACCACCACCATGTATTCCCCTAGTCTCCGATGCAGTATGGCGTGCAGACCCCCCCGCAGTTCCCCTCTGCTAACACTCTTTCGCTCACTCTCCGGAATATGTGCCGCATGATTGCGCGGCGAATTCGCTGCGAACCAGACCCCATATCCCCCCTGCATCCAACCCTGTACGGTTTTAGACGAGCTGTCAGTGTAGACCAGGGTCCAACCGTCCTCTTCCAATGAACAAAGCCGCTGCACCACCGCATCTCTGTATTGTCCCCATTTTGCCTCCTTCAGTGCTATCTTATCCACCTGTTCCGGGGGTTTTGCATTGGTCGGAGCCTTCGGATGACACTTAAAAATGGCGGGCATATGCGGATCGTCAAACCATCCATCCAAAATGCCCACAAAACGATGCAGATCTGACCTCGGACACGACATATTATGCTCCACCCTCCATCGCCGCAACACCGTTGCCTACCCCGACATAAACTCATCCAGATGTGGGACCTGTCGCTGGTACTTCGCCCTGCATCTAAGATTCCATTGCACCTTCAACCCCGCCCAGAGGATTAGCCTATGTGTCGTGGTCAGTGACAGGAGGGGGTGCTCATGCAAAACTCTGCTCGGCTCTACCAACCAAGCCCGTGTCTGCAGCAGCCCAAATGCGCATCGTACCGTGTCAAACATAAAAGCCCCCAAAAAGCAGTGTCGGAATCCGTGCTCATAATCCTCTACCTTGCAGTCTAGAGGACAGAGTTTACCTCCTAGCCTCTCCATGCAAGTACCCATTGGTAATTTTTTCCACAGACGGCGTCGTATACAATCTTTGTCCCACTTGGGCAAAAAGAGCCTCTAGAAAGCCTGCCAAAGTTCCAGCGTCTGTCGCGCAGGGTGTCGCCGGCAGTGCTGCATGTAGAGCAGCATCCGACACGAAGTCCATGTCCCCGCTCACTTCCCTAACTCCGGCCCCTTGTACACCACCCGTGTCATAAATTGCCAGCGTGTGATATCCTCCGAAGGTAGACTGGTTGCCACGTCGGTGCTAGCATTTCCCACAACTGTACTGGAATGGCTCCATTGTCCACAAGATCCCCCCACCTTAGAACCCCTCTCAGTATCAGTTGTGGGCACCAATATGACTGTAGCTTGGACACGGGCGTAGTTTGCGCGCGACACATACAACCACCGGCATGGTGAGCTGATGCAAGAAAGGAGGATATGCTGCACAAATATCGCCAAAATCAGAGCTATGTGGGTTCAAGTGGGCAAACACTCACAACAAATGTGTCCATGACTCTATGTAACTGGCGAATTTGTCACCGAACCCATGTCTTATGTGGCGACACTACATTTGGTACCGAATTGAATTGGGTCCCAAATTAATACAGTCCCTACGCCTGCTGTAGCTTGAACAAGGGTGTAGCAAGGACAAGGGGGGGGGGGGGGGTAGAATCATTGATCGTGCCGCGAAGTCTGCAAATTGATAATTTGGTCTTTGGTGAAATCGCTGCTTCCATTGTTGCCGCTGTGTTGTATACTATCGCCATAGTGAGTGAAAACTTTGTTTGTCATCACAATTTGCGGAGCACTCAACCACCGGCAATTACTAACCAATGGGTGATCCGCAATGGTGAGAACTATCGCTATGTTAGAAATCAATCGTGCCCTTTGGATTTCAAACTTCGTTCCTTGGGACTGACTCTAGATGGATGGAATTGGTGTGGGAATTTTCAATCAATTTCTAAGTATGGGAGTTTGTTTGCCCACAACATCAAGATAAAAACATGCTCTCCGTGGTGGCTCCAAAATGTTCAGTGTTCCGCTAAACATATTTGTCTGCTTGTGCAGTTTGAAAGTTTTAGAGCAGCCGAACCTCTTTCTCGCTAGCAACCGCCGGCTTGTGTGTGGCAGAACGTTCAACGACTTTTTTAAGCTACAAGTGATGCAAAGTTCTCTGGGATGTGGAATTGAGCCTATTTGTCCTCATGAGCGACTAGTGGCTAAGCGAGAGTGGAATCTTTGGGGGAAGCCGCAGCTCTATCTCACTCCTTTCTGCGGTTTGACCGTGCTTTTCGGGTTGAAAGATGTGCGGCAGTCATCCCCCTTACCGATACCTTTGGCGATTTGTATCTTCCCGGATTGCCACTGTGTTGTTCGAGGTTGAAGTTATAGTGTAGCCAACCCTCTTTCTCGCTAGTAACTTTTGTTTACATGTTTGATTGTTACTTGCCTTGGCCAGTCGTGCAGGCCGATTGTTCGTACTATGTTTTCTCAAGTACGTGTCCCCCGTGGATGACTGCAATACCCCCAATGAGGGTAGTATGATCTTGGTTAGCAAGTTGGCTCATGTAAGTTTTGTTCTCCAATGAAGACTGTTAGCTTCCCCCATTGTGGGAATGTTTCTTTTTGGGGGGGGGGGGGTCACACTAAGATGAGCTAGCTTAGCCTGCTCACTTCACAGTTTCCCCCAAAGTGGGAATGTATTCTGCCGGGCAGTGGGTGGAGATTCCTCTAGTTTTTCCGTTATGGAGGCACTGGAATCCATATCTCTGTTTTTTTTTCAGTGGTTGCACGTGCCCTGCAGGGTAACTGATGAATGAAACACTAGTAGAGTTTGCTTTGGTTTCGACCATGATGTTTCTTTGGTCTTTAATTGGTTGAGGGTTTGGCCCTGTGTGCTCACCCATAGGGGGAATCCTTGCACTGCGCGCTACTTTTAGACTATGTTCCCCCCGAAGAGCCCCTGGGCACGCCCCTTGGAAACACCCTTAGAATTAGGCGACCCAAACTGGACTGGAGGGGACCTTGAGGGGGAACCTTCCCGGTTCTTGTGGCATGGTGAAGGGCCAGGGGCTTTTGGGGGGGAACTTGACTGTGTGTTGGGTAGCGGAGATCGAGGGCAATCGGGTGGCGAGTCTGAACTTGGGATGGCAAAGGAGATGGACTCCATCTTGCATTGCTGATGCACCACTCTCAACCCATCTTGGTAGTATTCCAAGTGGGGGAGTCCGTCTTCAGCCGTCCCAACCACCGTGGCAGGAGGTCGCAGGCCATTGGAGCGGGTGTAGAACACCCTATCCCCAATACCGAGATCCATGGAGAAAATGGGCTTGAGAAATGAGGAAGGAAGTACGATGTCTTGTAGCAGGCACCCTCAAAGTGTATCACCATATCAATCAACCGAGAAAAAGAGTAGATGTGGTGGAAATGGGCAAAAAATGTGTGCAAAAAGGTAGAAATGGGTGAAACAGGGTGAACATCCAAAAATGCCAGATCCCTAATGCATCAAAACCTACCACCAAACAACCATGATGCCCAAAGTACCACAAAGTATGGGTTTCTACTACGGCCAGACGCGGAAATAGTTGCACTGCGCACGCACTGCGCTTAAGGCGCCCCGATAGTACTTCGTGGCTCATTGCTACAGCGATTGTATCAGCAGTGCTATGGTGCACGTCAATTTTGTGCGGGTTTGTGTCGGGAGATTTACTTTTTGTCCCTCGTGCATTTTTCTTTTCCTTTTCATGATGGCAATGGGTAACATGGCCCACCCAAAAGAAAAAGGGAGGGCACGATATTACCCAACGTCCGGATAGATAAAGTCCACCCCACCAACATTGGTGTATGCCTTGCATGCGAAAAAAATTCCGTGCTTCCAACGTTGAGGCATCGATTCCATTGCCCGCGACGGGGCCGTGTTTTAAAGTTTTTTTTTATACCCATCTGTGTCGATGGCTGAAAAACTTGGATCCGGCAATAGCTACACTTGCTCCATTTGTATCACTACCTATCTTTGTCGGTGGTGGTCGCACTAAAGTCGAGTAGCTTGCCACCCCTAGGCCACTGTGGCCAATGTACACATATTGCAGCAGCGCAGGGTGAAATGCCTTGAGGGCTTCACTGTGTTTGTGCCATGGTTACCACGTGGATGCATTTCATATGGTGGTTGCCTAGGAATGTAAGAACAATTCTCGGGTGACGATGGCATCCTTTTTGCCAACCAAATGGACAAGCCAATGGCTGACCCTCGCCAACCACACGATTAGCCCTGAGATCGTGGTGACGGTGTGTTCACTGGGAAGGTTCATGATTCGGTATTGCGTTGAGGTGGATTGTGTCTATACAAGGAGGTGCCCATAGTATCTGTGCATAAGATCATGCACCAAAGGCATGAACCTCCAGTGCTGAAGAGCATGCACCAGTGACCCACAAAGAGGACATGTGTTGATTTTTATCCCGTCGCCCAACCGCGTGTGTACTTTCAACTTACACAACAACACCACATGCACAAACTCTCGTGTATGCGGCGGGAACGTCGTTTTCCAAGAGGCTGTCCACGTTTCCTATGGTTGGCGGAGGGGGGTATGAGGTTCTATCGCCACGTATTTCAACACGACCAACTTCCCCCATGACCCTACCGATACATCTATTTGTGACCAACCATGACATTGTGTGCTCTAGATTTTCTGAATGCCTTGGCGCTACATGGGCCGCCAAGTAAAACCAATGCACTTAACCAATGAAGGGGCAATCTTGGACTGTGCGTCAAAGAACTGGGACACTGTGGGAATCCCATGGCGAATCAGTGCATAGGTGGCATTGTGCAAATTGCGAAACACGGACGGGTGCCACAGGGTAGGCTCACCAGCTTGGTCCCTTGTGATACACCGTCAAGTACAAACTTGCGTGCTATAGACACAACTTTGAAACAACGTGCTCAGAAATCCATGGAGTCCCATGGGTCCGGTCTAGGCTACAAAAAGGGATGGCCTTTGGTGTGAGAACATCTCCCATTTTACTTGCCCACCTCTTGAAGCACCGCTGAACTGCACCGGGAACAAAGCGTGGTGTCTTTACCAACCCCATGAAACACATCCCCGTCTGCACATGCAACCAAGGATTGGCCAAGAACAACTCATACCCCACGTTCAACTTATGCCGTGACAACTGTGGGTAGTTACACCCTAGCTATCAAAGCCCAAAACTGTGTTGTACACTAAATTCATGGAGCGAACGACCGCCTCAGAGGGCAAATACGCCCTGGCCGTCTAAAGCAATGATGGTAAAATTGAGGAGGACTCAAGTGCAGCCACCGCTTTGTTGGGGGGAGGGGTTGCACCCACCTGCACCAATCTCCCCACGGGGCGACCCTATCCCCCCACGGTCCGCACAAGAAAAAGGGGACTCGGGTGTATCTGTCGATGTGTGGGAGGGAAGGCACTGCACACACCTGCACTCTCCCCACGAAGGGCTTCCCTATCAGCACAGGGTCCACCCACAACAGTAGGGACTCGGGTGTAGCCGCCGTTGTGTGAGGGGGGGTGTACTGCACCCACCTCCATCCCCCCCCAGGGCGTCTGTATCCCCACACGGTCTACCAAAGAATGAGGGAACTCAGGTGCATCCGCCATTGCGTGAGGGGGGAGCGATTGCACCCCCCCCCCCCACAGGGGGTCCCTATCTCCACACCCAGGACTGAGGGGACAGCATTCTATCCAGAGCTTTGTGAGGGGGGAGGGGCTTCACCCAGAACAAGTGATTCGGCAGGCGTACTTAGAAGACCCATGTTGGTAATGCTTGTTCTATTTATCATTAGGCTTTCCGGTCCTTATTCCTTGATCCTTTCCATGTCTTTAGCATGCTCCAATAAAGATGGTGTTTGACACTCTGGCAACACTCGTCCTTTGGACATCATACCGGAGATACATGGAGAGTTGTTATGTGTGTTGACCTGCTTTCCCAATCTATCACACATGGCGCCGGAGTGATGTGTGTTCCGATGGTCTTTGCTGGGTGTGAACTTTCATGGACGTTTTTTGTCTTCGTTACAAAACAGCCAAAATCCGACAAGTCTAGTTCATCAGACATGAAGCCAGAGCTTGAGTCCGTGTTCTGTTGTTGACATTTTAGTGTGATACTGTATCTTTGCTGAGGGTCGGCCCAAACAGTCTGCAGCTTTGTGTGTGCTTGTGTGTGATCTGTACTTTGAGAGGTGGATCCTTGTGCAGCGATGGGCAGGACGCCCCATTTGGCTTAGGTCTGCCGAGGCCTCTGTGGAACGTTGGACCCCCTTCCGCGGAATCAGAACCTCTGTGGTTGGCTGGCTAAGTATCCAGTGTGTTTGCTCTCCCATGTCTCGTCAGAAAAAGCGGGCGGGCGACGTCCTCGGCCACGGCCTCCTCCAGTCCCTGTGGGACAGGTACTGGGGGGGACTGCGGCGGCGGTGTTTTAGGCCTCCTGCGCTTGGGGGCTGGAGGGGTGACGGGTTGGTGTGGGGACCTCAGCAGACCTGGTGGGTGCGGTGTGGGCCTGTGCAGGCATGGTTTTTTGTGGGGCAGGGGCTATAGTGCGGGAAGGGCGCGTTTCCGGTGCGCCGGCACTGGTGTGCACACTTTGTGGTGTCCCCTTTGGCAGCAGTGGCGCACCCCTCTCTGTTTGAGGGTGCATCTGGGGCATGGAGGCAAGTTATGCAGTGGGCATAGTTGCAGTTGGGGTCTCCGAGCTACGTGCTCGTCCGCATGGTGCCTCAGTTTGCAGCAGTCTTTGGCTGTTCGCCGTAGTCGCTTGCACGTCATACATGCCGAGGCCGAGTGTGCAGTGCATTGCGTCTGGCCAGACAGTGGCACGGGCTGTGGTGCTCTGTGTGAGGTGGTGTGCCTGCGCGTGCCTGTGTAGGGGCGTTGTGGGAGTTTGCCATCCCCAATGACTGGAAAGAAGTCTGCCCCGAATGAAGAGCTGGACCCCCCCCCCCTTTGGCGGGCACCACTTGTTCCGATGATGGTGCCAGCCCTGTCTGCAGGTTGCCTTGCAGTGCGCGATGTAGTCTGTGCTCTTCCACTTCCTGTGCCGTCCTGCGCGGTCTGTATGCGTACGCGCCTGGTGCCTGCTGTCTGAGGATGCCGACTTTAGCCGACCATGCATGCTCGCAGTATTCTGCCAGTTTCAGTATGTGTGTGTGGAGCGCCGCCGTGCATGCAAAATAGGGGCGGCGGTTCAGGCCGCACAGTGCTGGTCCCCCCAGGGGAACCAATGAGTTGCACCGTGTGACGATGCGCGCGGGGTGCAGTTGGCCCTTGGTGACGAGCCGCTGTGCACTGGCGATGGCCAGCCTCAGCACCCTGCCCCTCTCTTGTAGAGAGAGAGTCGTGCCCTTGAATTTTGCCTGTGGTGCGTGTGGCAGGGTGCGCTGTGCGAACTCCTCAAAATCCAGCGCTAGCTCTAGAAAAGTCACTGTGCCCGGTTCCTGCGGCCAGGTCAGCGCTCTCAGCCAGCGCAGTATATCAGCCAAAAATGGCATCTCTCACGGCCACTCGGGCTTTTTCGGCGTGCGCAGCAGCAGTGTGCCCTTCTCTTCCGGGCGCGGCAGGGGTCCCACCAGCTGATGGTAGGGGTACTGGCTAGCCTGCTGTGATAGAGACGGTCCTGTGAAAATAGCTGGGGACTGCGTGTCCCTTCATTTGCGTGCTTGTAAAATGGCTACAAACATGTTATGCAAAGTGCTCAGAAAATTGAGGGCCGCCCCCGACTTGATATGTTCATGTGGCATCTCAGGTGCCAGCCCACAGCATCGCAGGCACGGCGGCCATTGGTCTGGAGGGGGGAGGCACGGTATGTGTGTTGCAGCATCCAGGACATCAAACAGATGTTGTGTGCGCGTTGTGTGCCATGCAGTGCAGTGCCAGAGTATGTGTTCCTCGTCCTCTGGGCCACTGTCGCAAAAAGGGCATGTAGATGTGGTGCGCATGCCCCTCTGATACGCCCTAAGCGCTATCCACGTCGCTCCTGAGAGAACGCCACGTATGATGGACCTCTGCAGTTTTGTGGAAAAGCTCGCTACGATGTGCTGTACCAATCGTCTGCACGTGGAATAGTGGACCCCTGCAAAGAGTCCGGGTCGACGCTTGACGAGCGTGTCCAACATTTGTGACCGGAGCTGTTCACGAACCTCGTGCTTCACTGTGTTTTTGTCTCCACAGAGGAGGAGGGGGTCGTTTCTCCCGGGAACTGTCCATCCCCACCAACCTTGTGTGGCCACCCGCGCGCATTCATGCGTTGTATGTATGGCCCGGCCAAAGGGGCCAGACCCATTGTGATTTCGGGTTGTTTCCCAGATGGCCTGCGCTGTGATTTGTCCTGCACCCCTGGTTCGGCACAGCTGTGCCAGCCAGAGGATACGGTGATATTTGAGCACCAGAGTGGGCGCAATTCTGTGCCCCTTGCAGAGCACGGTAAAGAAAACCTCCTTTGCCCTGCCAGGTCGGGATGGTCCCCATATGGTCTTCATGACTTTTGTTTCAAAAGGCAGCAGATCCGTAGGCCGCAGGGGCACGATCTCTGCAGCGTGCAGTCCAGTGGCCGTGATCATCGTGGTGATGACATCACATCGGCGCTCAAAATTTCCCTCCGCGCCGTGTACTCTGTCGAGCAGGCTGCAGGCCTTAGAGATGCGTTTCAGTATGAGAGGCCCCGAGCATGTAGCATCAGTGGTGCGAACACCCGCGCCCAGTGATTGTGCCTGTGTGTGCCTCTGTGAGTGTGTGTGCCTGTGTGTGGGGTGGTAAGTAAACCCAAAGGCTCATTGGGGATGCTGCAGTGAGGAGTCACTATTCACACAGATGTGCAGTGCAGCTATGTAGCACGTCCGTAGCAATTTGGACACATTAGACAGGGTGTTAGGGTCACTCCTTCCCATGGGCCAAGGAATCTCCAACCTGAATCCAGCCTGTTTTTTTTGGGGGGGGGCAACGGTAGAATGTTCGGGGCTGCAGATGACCTCTGACCAGCATACAACAGCCACATTTCACAGTATGCACATCTCCGAGCCACCTGGCTATCCATTTAGAAAGCAGGAAGTGGAGGCAGCACAAGTTTGGGCACATGCAAACCCTAGGGCTAAAATACACACATCCACCCCCTTCACCTGTCAATTTTTTGTGCCATGCAGTAGTCCAGCTTCCTACCATTGGGGGGACTACCTGCAATGCGCACGCACCGTGTAACGTGTTGGGACAAAGTATGGAGAAACGGTCAATCTTTGGAGGCCCTAAAAATAGTGCACCCTGGAGGCCTCTAGGCTGCTTGTTGTTACTTTCTACAGGCTTGTGGATGCTTGCTGAAAATGTTGGAGGCCTCTTGGATGCGTGCCGTTATTCTGGAAATCCTTTTGATGCTTGCTATTAGGTTTGCTCTCACTATTGCTATTGCTATGCTTGCTATTTGCTAATAGGGGGAGTACTTCCGCTGTGTGCACACCGCCGCACATTGGGGGAATGTTTGCCCGGCGCGTGCCCGGCGTGCTACTTTTCTATTAACTATCCCGACTTCAGCCCCAGATTTACCGTCTCATGGAGAAGCCCCCCAAGTAGACCACGTTGCACTACACACCTTCCCTACAAAGCACGTTGCATAATAAAGCAATATGTATGAATTCAGCAACTCCAACTGCCATCTGTATTGTACTTAACGAACAACATTGGTCCCACAAGTGTGGGTGTCAATACATTCAGTACAATAGTGCTCCTTACACTCATCACAAACTACGATGGTGGAGCCCTTCTGGCAACACAACACACACACGCTTCTGCCTCATCCTCTGCCTCATCTTGCGTGCCACAACCGAGCAAACAGCTACTCAATGCGTGCCCTATACCACCCGTGCATGTCATTGTAACATTGTTGGCGGGCTGTCAAAGTGCCATTCTTTCTTCCAATGAATGGCACAATGGCATGAATCCGGCCTTTATAAGCACCATCATGGCCCCCAATTTCAAAATCAAAGAAATCACCTCGGGTACGAGAAGGTCCATACCCATCCCAAATCAAAACATCTGCTGATGTCCCGGGGGCCAAGGGGCAAATCCATATAATGTTGCCCAACATATCAATGGCAACAGTCCACCGGTGGGGCACGGGTCACAAAAGATGCCCTGCGCGCGCCCGGCGCGCTAACGTTCCCCCACTACATATGCGATGAGTACACCTGGACCAGCCTGATTTTCCCCCTCCGAAAATGCCCCTTAAGCAGAGCAAACCCATTGGCCACAGGAATTGCATAAACAACCCTCCTGCCCACAAACATTACACAATGGGGCATGTTCCGGTGTTTCACGTACTGCCCACACTCGGATGGGGAGACGACGGCGGCAGGCACCCTATCACCATTTGATTGGGTCCAGGTGACAGCAATGCTCGCAAGGAAGCCATGAAAGGGACATGGTTGATACTGTAACAGGGACACAGTGCAGTGTGTGCAATGGTCATACCTTGTACAGCTTGGGAACACATGCACTGCCCTGTAAAATAGGTGGGTATGTCTATGGAATAACCCCAATACATGCACCTGGTGTCTCCCCCAATTCTGCATAGATAGTAAGGCTTGTGTCTTGTGTGCCCTTTGCCATCTTGGATAAAGTCATTGAGGCTGTGCATTATTCTGCACAACAGGGGATACCCAAAACAATGGAGTTGTTCCCGAAGCAATTCCACTGCAGACAGGACCAGGACGCCTTGCGAAAATGTGTCAACGCCATCGTCAACCGCTGCACATACCGTGCAGCGGTCGTGATGTCCAAGGCCAAGCAAGGTCCGCAGCTTGACTCATGCGACCCATTTCCTGTACCTTCATATCCATTTGCTTTTGTGGCTATGGACGTTGTGTCCTTACCCACGGGAAAACACCCCGAAATTGGGGTCAAGGTGGACAATTGCATGGTTGTCGTCTGCCCGCGCGTGCACCCCACACACACACCGTGTATTGTTGATGTGGGACCATCACATGATTAGGAATAACCTGTTCATAACTGGAAGCCCTAAAACTGGAAGCCAATCACCAACTCCTTCATCATCCCTGTGGCCACTGAAGGACTTCTACGACCACAAGCTGCAGTCCTTTGTTTAGCCTTGGGATGCAGGGGTTTGTGGGTACTTTGTGGAGGATCTGGTACTGAAATACAGAACGGTGCACGCACCGTACGAACGACTGGGCGTCTGTCAGTGGGTGTTTGGACTTCAGGGTTTTGTGGCAAAACTTTGGGGAGTCAAGCTGCTTTGGGCGACCGCTTCCTTGGCCAAAATGCCTACGTGTTTGTGCTACACACTCTGAACCGTGCACACTGCGCTCAAAACGAGCGTTTGCAGCCACTACAAAGAAGAACTCATGGACATGCTCTGCGGCGGTTGCTGATACATGGCGTCTCTCATGCGATGCAATGATCCAGCACAGTTTACAGAAGCGCAACCACTTTGGCTTGGGCACCACCAATGGGGCAACCCCTTGCATCCATCCACTATACATATGCAACATTCAATGCTTGGGTCAGGCAAAATTAAGGCAAATGAAATGTGGAAGGTCAGAAGGTGGGTTCGAGGTGCAGCGTTGGGTCCTGTCCGCTGCATATGATATTCAATCAATATTGGATGAATGATTGCGGCACTTGGGAATGTTGAAATGCCACATTGAAAACTGGACAGAATGACATGCAGTAACGACACAGAAGGGCTGGGTAGATATCAGACGTCATCCTGATCCTGGAATTGTAACATTAACGTTTGGGTCATGCATATGCTGGATCCTTTTTGGACTTCTGCGGATTACTGAGCTGTTGCAGGCGGTTGTGCCCCAGAAACCAGCCTTGTGTAGGCACCCAAAAGGTGAGCGAAAACGACCCAAGCAATCACATCAACGAATTGAGGACTGCAATGTCAGCCATCCATATCAGCCCCAGGTCCCATCAAGTCTTGTACAAATCACCAGAATGGACTGAACCGCAATCAAACCCACAACTTTACATGCACCATCAATCACAGAACTCCTACCCCAACCAACCCAATCGATTAGATCAGGTCGTCACAACGGACCTACAACCTTGAAGCGGCTGTTTAGGACTGCGCTTGCCTTGCTTAGATCATGAAGACTTCAGTGCAGATGCATGACTGTTCAATTCTGCAGACGCGGGGGCAATTTCCGTGGTTGTCGCATTGTCCTGTGTCACATGCAAGGACCAGCACACTGCCGGTGCTATTTTCTGAGAAGGCACGTGCAAAAGGCCTCCCGTTCAGTGTTGCAAATGGAGAAGATAAGGGCACAACTATCAAGCCCATCCACCTAGCATGGGACCACTGAGCACCACCCTGATTTTATTCGTTGTGTGTCTATGCCTGCGTCTACGTTGTCTGTGTCTGCGTCTGAGTATGTGTATGTCTTTGTGTCTGTGTCAGGAAAACCATATTAAGGAGGGCCACCAGCACGGGCCAGGAGGGTCAGGTGTGCATTGCGGGCTTGTGTCTGTGCCTGTGTCTTTGTGTTGCACTGCTACGTACTGCAACCAGTTTTCCGACACTAAGATGCATTGGTTAAACAGTCGGTGTCATGCCATCTGGCTGCCTCCCCCTTACCTGTGTGCCCCACTTCGCAGCAAATTTACAGTGAATCAACGCCCTTGCCCAATATTTCGGAACACGGACCAGTCATAATGGTCTGCTGAGAGGCCAACGACGACGGTTGTGAGCCAACCGACGACGGCTGGGGCCAACTGACAGCGTTTGGGGGGCCCAATTTGGTTTTTGTTACGGGGGGGGAGGTGGGGGAAATAGATGACACACCCAGTCACCTACATCAGAAAAATTCTTCTCGGGCGAAAAGTGAAACTTGCCAAATTGGCATGAAGTTCAAGGCCGATGAGGGACACAAAATGTTGTTTCGCCTTACCCCATGCCCGCAGTGGGGTAGACCCCCCCTTAAGCAAAAGCCTGGCCCTGATATGCTCTGGCCACCACATGAATGACAGGCAGATCTGAGGTTGCTGATAACGGGAGACAGTGTTTGAAGCGATGGAGCAAACCAACTGCTGCAGTGCAACGATCAACATGCGTGACCGGGAGGTCTAGTAGACTGCTGTTGTTGCGATAGGTCAAATCCATGTGAGAATATATGTCTGCTGGAGTTCTGCAAGTAACGAAGGCTTTCTGCTCGGCAACCAGTAGTATCCTGTATCATCCAGGGACCAGTCCAAACCACCAGGCCTACCTGCATTCTACACACACAATTTAATAGAGCCCACTGCAAATCCCAGATCTCAAGGCAGAGCACCCGGGGGTTAGGGAGCCCCAGGGGGGGGGGGGGGCATTTTGGAGGGGGAGGGGGGTCCACGGCCACCCCACGGTGATGAACCTTGAGCCTCCGTTGCACTGTGCAGTGGTGTGGATCACACTACCGTAACGTCATGCATCTGGGCGTTCGGTCTAGCCGAACATACTGGGCAGAGGGGCCGCAGAGTAGGGTCAGAAAGCTAGTCCTTGGATGGAATTCATGTGGCTGGCATTGGTCCAATCCTGCATCCTTCCTCAGCAGCATTTTCATGGTATCAGCCGTGATGGAGCCATATCACTTTCCCGAAAGCTCTCCGACATAAAGCCTGCACTCTTCAAAATGTAACTGCTTCCAGGGTTCCACACATCATCCATTTGCGTTGTAGGGTCGGGCAGAAATGACGAGTTGTGACTCTAAGATGGCCCCAATGAACAACCAAGACAACGGCCAACACAGCAGTCTATGCAGCTCTTGCCCGCGCCCAGACACGTGTTGAATGCAACATTCGGACCAGGGCCTCACAATGCTCACCAGAAGGAACGGTCCAGTGAAAGGGTGCGTTTATGGTGTTGAGCATTGTCTGTTGCAGGCACACCACCCCATTTTGCCCCCTCCAAAACTCGGCCGTGCCTACTTTCTCTTTACAAACGAAGTCTTGTCCTTCAAATTACTGGGGTACAGAACTCTTGACTGAATCATTTCGAGCTTCGTCTCAAGATCGGCCCAGTTGTCTGCTGTCATCTTTGAAACCATTTCTGCAAAAGTGCAGCGGCATGGGGCACGAGGACGAGTGGGTGCGTTGCACGGGTGTGCATGCGCGTGTGCGTGTGCATTGGCGTGTGTGTACGTGTGGTGGCATGCGCCTGTGTGCCTCGTGGCAGAGCCTGTGTAAAAGGACGGCCCTGGTGTTTGAAAATTGGCTCTTGGACAAAAGAATTTTGGACATTTTTCCTTCCCCATGAGATCACAATGAGCTGTGTGTCGTTGGATCATCGTGAGTGTTTCCCAGACCCGTCCCCTACTGACTCCCACGTGGTGGGAACGGGTGTGAATATACCACAGGAGCCTTTCTGGGGGGTCAATAACTCCCACAAAGTGGCATGTCCAGTCCTTTTTGCCCCCCTGTTACCAGTCAAGGCTGCCCCAGGATGCGTCAGCTCACCGCTGCTGCATTCACCGAATGGGCGAATGAATATACATCTCCAATGCCTGTTTTCTGCAAATACACCAAGAACAAGGATATGAGCTACTGTGGAACGAATGAACAACTGAATGAATAGAAGCAAGCGTTACAAGCACAACTTCTCTCTGATTTCCCTCTCTGACTGTGATCAATGATAGAGCTGAACTATTAGTGCAGCAATGACTCACCACCCGGTTTGTGTATCGGCAGTCCCGAACCTGGGCAATGGTTGTGTATGGTCTGAATGATGAGATCAATGGTATCGACAGTCACTGCAGCTTTGTCCAAACAACGATGACAGTTTGCTTTTTTTGGTTGCTGACCCCACTGGTGTCCACACATTTGCAGATGGGTATGGTACGGTGGTGGTGAGAGCCCTTAACTGTACGTACGAGTCTATGTGCACTGGTCACCGGTGTGTGAGAACATTGCACCAGCTGGTGCCCCAACACGAACAAAGAGCTTCTCCTACTGTGCATCTATTGAAGCCTGTAAGGTTGCCATGACCCATTGAGGGTTATGGCAACCAGTGCGGAACACCCTTGTGATTGTCCAGTGTATAATAGTGAACAAGCAGCAGCTGCACATGCTCATGTAAAGTATGCACACCTGGAGGCACAGCTTCAAGGGTTGGTGCTGAATTTCCACTGTTCCATTTGCGAGGTCCGCTACATCAGGTTGCCCGCAATTTCTGGGCCCCGTCGCACGCCGGTTCTGGGGCTCACCAGGTCGACCGCTGTTTCTGGGGTTCAGTCACCCACCGGTTTTGGGGTCGGTCACCTGCCGGTTCTGGGGTCGGTCACCTGCTGGTTCTGGGGTCCAGTCACCCGACAATTCTGAGGTCTAGTACACCCACCCACCTAACCCCAACTTTGGGGTACACTATGCCCGAGGATGTCCCGAACCAGGCTGAAGAATGGGGCACCGTAAACTGACCAAAAATGCACAAAAATGCGTGCAACACGCCTCTTTGTTTCGTGAGGCAAAGCCTTTTTTAACAAACCCCTGATTTTGTACAGTTTAGGGTTAGGGTTTAGGCGCTTCAGCCGTAAAAAATAGGCCAAAAATCCAACTTCGATGTCACTCACATACTGTCCTCTATTGAGTTTCTTGTCTGAAAAGAGGTGTTTCAGCAGTACTAAACCTTGATAGTGCAAAAATACCGAAAAAACGGTAACTTACTGGAGGGGGTAATGGCGACCTGCATGTGGGCCTGTTTTCCGGAGCAAAAATGTTAGCAAACGCCATGGCCCCAGAGTTGAAATTCATTCACGGGTGAAACCATTTGGAACAAAACAGGCTTCACTATTGTCGCCTTGTTCTAGTGTTGGCAGGAACTCACTGGCCATGCACTGCCAAAAGCCCATCAACAGAAATGACAAATCAAAGTATCGTAAAAGCGACCGGCACATGGGCGGTGACACTTGTAACAAAGCAATGCAACCCCCTTACAAGCATCCCAAGGCGATTTGCACAAAAGGACCAGGCAGAACACATATAAATGGTATGTGCTAAAAATCAGTACACCAAAAAATCTACCGATGGCAGTCGAAAATATCAAGCAAAGTGCATAAAAGGCAGCACGAAATGTTGTTGGACATATTGCACAAAGAAACGAGAAAAAAGATTACACCCATTCCAGTTTTAGGAAAACTTGACCACGTAACTTGCCCAACAATATTGTATGTACCCTTGCAAACCGCCGGTCAAGGAACTTTTGAATGGCGAGCAAAAAATCGTGCAAATATGGGTGCATAAATGTACGATTTTGACATCCCACCCCTCTCGACGGAGGCTGTCATCTATGGTGTGGCTGTCAATCACGAATTGCACACCTAGGCGGCCACGCAGGAGGCTTAGGCACCCATGGCGCAGCATGCGCTTTAGCCTACGGTGCCTACCTTCCATGGCAAATGAAAGTTTGGAGAGGATGAGTCGGCCTATGTCGTCCACAGCTAGGAGACAACCAATATCATCAGGCGCGTCCATGCACCACCAGATTGCCCAACGGGGACTGTGTCCAGCAGCTTTCGCACACACACACCCCAAACATGGGCAAACACATCCGCTTTTGAAACACTAGCTTCCACAAGGGAGTTGCATCGGGCACCTTAGGCAACCAAGATGCATTTTTCAGTCCCATTATGTCTATAATTCCCCTCGGCGATTGCTAGTTGAAGTTGGTTTACCACCACGTCTTTCAATTGCGTCATAGTTGTGCTCCTCTGGTGCATGGATCCCCTACTCACCGTAAGTGTTTCTGCCGTGCACGGTGTCAAGCGGGTCCGCGTGTCGCAAAGGTCGCGTTGCGTGCATTCCCATGGCAACCTGAACGTTTGTTGGATTGAGAGGTTGGATTCCACGGTGTACTTCCACACGCGAACAACAGCCTTATACGCCTGGCTATCCTCCCCATCAACATCCATGCCACTACGGATGAAAATCCCATCCGGAGTTTGTTGAACTAGTGGCATGCCCTACACGAGAAGCTGCGAGGATTGTGGCGATGTGCACGCGGCTCTCACGTCGTGCACGGTCCTTTAGTTGCGAATAGCCCGCTGAGGGGGGCAATGCTGGAACCCCTGCTAGAACCCTTGCGGCGCTCCAATCCCCCCCCCCTTCCAGCGATGGAAACCCCCCGCCCCTTTGCAGTGCTGGAACCCCCTTCCAACAACCCTACCGATGACAAATACTACTACCTCACGCATCATTTGCAAGCATCTACCATGGTCCCCGTCCCTTGGCACATTTTGCATGAAGAAGTTTTTCAGGGCTCTTTTTTAGCATCGGTCAGTCCACAGCTAAAATGGCCTAGATATGGCACACTACAAAAGGAGCCACACATATCTGCACCCTCACTTAGAAGAGGCGCACATTCTTCACTTCTGCTTCTCCAAAATGGAGAGGTACTTGTTGGACCGGTCCTTCTCCTCCTCCCACTTCTCTCGCATGTGGTTCCATTCCCCCTCTACCTGTAGCTTCTGCCTTTTGGTGTCCTCCAGTGTCTCCTGGAGCTCCTCTGCTTGCTTCTCCGCGGTCTTTGCCTAACTGTTAGCTACACGGAGCTCCACGTGAAGCTTTTGCACCTCACGGGTCGCCCTAGTAACGGATTGTGCCTTGAGAGCTTGACGCATTGCAGCAGGCAGAATGTCTCTCAATGTGGTCTGCACATTTCCCTCCAATGTGCGCACCACGCCATTAGAAATGCCCCGCACTCTCTCTTCCAAGGGGAATGGAATGGGGGCGGGGTCCGAGGGGGAGCGTTGACAGCGGGTTTGGGCTTGGCCGGCGTGGCCTTGGGGGTGGGCTAGGTCGGGGGCTTTGCGGGCTTACCCTCTGCCTTCACGGCAGCCTTTCCCTTCGCGGCACCTTCGGGAGGCTCTCCACACTCATCCACGACAATTAGGGGGTCAGCCTTGTACCCCCGCCTTGTCAATGGCTCCGCCACCCGCTCAGCAACCCACTCATCCACACGGGTCTGAACTTCTGTAGGAACACGGGCCCCACCCACACCGGCACGCCGCTTCAAAGAGTGCCAAACCTCCCACTCACCTGCTCAAGCATCCCCGAGCTGGTAGGTTACGACCTTTGTGCTTGTGTTGTGGCCGCAGCACACAAAAATACCTCGTGACGTGGCGGTTTCGAACTGTTTGTGATGCGCAAAGGCAAACGGAGTACGAACAACTGCCGTGGTTGTGTTTCAACATGCAAACCGAGGCATCGGTGCCAAGTAATCTTCCCCTTCAGACACAAACTCTGGGACCAGTCCTCTGGACTAGAACGGCCTGTTGGCGGCCACGTTATCGGTTGGGTATCCACCTGAAACGGAAAGCATTGTTCGGTTGTTTCGAGCAGTACAACTGCATGATGTGCTGTTGTTGGCTCGCAAACAATTCCACCTGGATCTCATCCAGGTTTACCTGAAGGGCCGCCAGTCCATTTTCAAGAACGTGACGGGCCAATTGGTAGTTTTCAGTACGATAGTTCGTCTTGGCTGCGTAGCGCAGCCCATGGTAAGCACATGGGGACAACAAATGAGGGACAATGTACCGTTGCGTAGAACAACATACAACCACCTGGCATGTGCAAACCGCATATGTGTGGAGCAATGTCAGCAATAATAGCATTCACTGCCTGTGGTAGGTTACATGTGCACATGGGCACATGGGGAGTAGGAAGGTTTGTACCAAGGGGAGGTGCAGTGCACCATGGATATATTACCCTCACAGGACATGGCAATAGGACTAATAAAATGTTGAACAACTGTACTACCAGCAGTTGTACTACCAGCAGTAGAAGGATCAACAAAGTTAATACAATTAAAAAAAAAAAACTTGTCACCAAAATTCATCAGTAGTGGAAGAGCAATGAAAAGGTGGCAACATGCGAAGGATAGTCTTACCGCCTCCCACTTGGAAGAAGGCCTTGAGACGTATAATGTTCTACGGCCAGCGGTGGGAAAACCACGATTTTGAGCTTCAGAACACATATCGTTACTTGTACTTGATATATGTTCTGTAGTTGTGCACCCTAGAGACCAAATTGACAAAACGACATTTATGGCCCAAAGGAAATTTAATATTTCCACGGTGTCTTTGCACCCCCAAGTCAACTACAGCAGGCCAATAGCACTACAAAACTTCTGTGCTCTTCAACACCCATGTGCATGCCGGTTCTTGCGTGTTGCATGTTCTGTGCAGCATGCTCTACACATCCAACGCCATTTTATTGCCAACAGCATATCATATGAACCACATGCACACGGACCCTCTTGCAAACGACGCGTGCGCTGGGGGCATAGTGTTTCGGTCACGGAGGGCACGTATTGGCACCTGTAAACATCTAGATTCCTTGTTCACAAGCACAAACATCACAAAAGAAATGCACCAAGCAACACAAAAAAAATTCTAAGAAGGAGGAGGAGGAGATGTGCCCCCCCGGCAGGGTGCACCCGCTCGCCATTCTGTGCCGGCCCCCAACCAATCTGGGCCGACAATCGGTGAAAGGGCCCCTGACCGCGGGCCTAGCCCATTATGGCTGCGGCTCTCTTATTCGTCTCCTCCCCGTGGACTCCTAACCCACGCAATACCCCGACCGTGTGTAGCGGGTACCACTCAGGAGCCTTGGAGGGGGGGTGAGGTAGGGAATCCGGCTCCACTTCCACTCCGGTTGCCACGCGGGGGGGGGGGACATAGTCACACGGGTGTGGGCCCTTAGCCCGTCAGGTACTACCGAAGGGCGGCGTTCGGGCGGTGGGTCACCGGGTCTTGGTCCGTTGCCTGATCCCACACCCCACCGCAGAGCCCTCACGGTTGAGGTGCCTGTGCGCGGTAGGGCAAACCCTTCCTCGGTGCATATTCGAGCTGGGAACGTGCCTGAGGTTGGGGATTGCCCGGGACGCTCACCACACTGGTCGCCATGCCAGCCGCAGTAGTTGGTAGGAGACCCGGGCTTGGACCCCAGCCACGCGTAGCGCAGCCATCTGCAAATCGCCTGGTGGCTGACCCCCCAACGATTATGCGGGATCCAAGTCTCATCCCTATCCCCACATGGCTACGTCCAGATTGAGGGACTCGGGTCTACCCTCCGCGGGGGGGTTGTGCCGTGCCCATACACCCCCCCCCCCCCTAGCACCCCATGGCCGGCGTGGTCTCGGGTGTAGCCACCGCTTTGTGGGGGGGGGGGGGGGGGCTGCATACATCTGCACCATACCACCACCGGGTGTCCCTATCACCAAACCGCACCCCATGGCCGGCGGGGACTCAGGTGTATCCGCCACTGTGTGGGGGCGGAGGGACTATACCACAGGGTGTCCCCATCCCCACACCGTCTGGCCGGGACCGAGGGGCTATAACCCAATACTGGCCACAGAATTGCTGCGACTCTCGGTGGACGACCCGGATACGGGATCGGTGGAGGTGGTGGTGTATTTCGATGACAGCCTCATCGCCGGGGAGGACCCCACGGAAGTGGAGGCGGTCACACACGGAGTCTTGTTATTGCCTACAAGGTGTGCTTTTCACCTGTTTTCTGCTGCAGGGTGGTGTCTTATTTGGTTGTAGTACTCCATGAGTTGTAGCAGCACCTGTCCTTCATCCCGCGATGATAGTGAAAATTATGGGTACACGTTTCAATTATAGCAGTAGAATGTGTTGTGTTGCAATACCATAGCCCCTCTATTTAATAGGGCTTTGGTTCAAAAAAAGGGCTTTAGTGTAAACAAGACTTGGCTCAAAAATGTCTTGGTTTAAATGAAGGCTTTGGTAATGTAGGCATAGCGCTTCAATGCGGACAATCCAAGCTTGTGCGGGTCCTTTAGTGGGGGCAAACATTGCGTCTTGTGGTGGGCATGCTTGTTGTTTGGCCCGTGTGCTGCTCTGTTCCGCATTCGTTTCATGTACATACGACTTTGGGTAGGTCAAGTGCCAAACACCGGTAACCAGGGGGGGGGGGGGGGTTGCGAAATGTGAAGTCATGGGGTTTTGCCTAAAATTGGCCACTTCGAAAAAAGGGGGGGGGGTTTACCCCTTTTGCGCGCAACTGAAAATTTCCAAAACGCGCCGCGGGGGGTTACCTTGGTTGTGCACAAGTGCGTATTTGCCCATTTTTTGGGCATGCAAAAGGAATTTTGGGGGTGTCTTGCTTCAAAGGTGACGGATCTTTGCACGCTTACTTGATGCTGCTGTTTCACATATCAGATGTGGCAGGGACGCGGTGGCCTAAGGGGTTAGCATGGAAAAAAGGAAGCCTCCACTCTACCTCCTCACCAATCCAATGGTAGTTGTAGCCGCCCACACCCCCTGCCGGGGGGGGGGGGGGGGCATGGACGATTTCTCTTCGGCGCGGCCCAACACCAAAGAGGCTGCCTCACAGGGTGCCCAATCCTGCAAGGCGTACGCTTCGTCACGTTTCACGTTTCGCATCACCGCTTCATGGGGTGCCTAGTCCCACAATACGGTCGTTCCGAATCGTTTCGCGTTTCGGATCACCGCTTCATGGGGTGCCCAATCCCACAATGCGGTCGTTTCGAGTCGTTTCGTGTTTCACGGGGTGCCCTATCCCGGAACTTGGGTTGTGCCAACAACAAGTACATTGTCTTTCACGCTATGGTTGTGTGTTGTTGTGTGTCCTGCGGCAATGCGCGGAACCGCATGCACTTCGCACCATCCCCCCCCCCAAAAAAAACGCCCTAGCGGTAGGACCCATCTACCACTTTCACTTCCATCTCCATTTCCTCAAGGCACCGCTTGCACTGCGTTGGTCCCAAGCCCCCCGCCATAGGGTAACGTCTTATGCACCTTCTTGAGCACCTCACATAATCTTCTACTTCCGCTGCCTTTTGGAGTCGCTACTCCACTTCCGTTCTGGTGCTTGTCGCTTATGTGCCACTGAAGCTGCCATAGGTGCCTTCCCACTTTTCGCTTGCTTGCCTTGCCCGCGTGGTTGCTTGGCGGTCTTCTGGTACACTTTCTTGTGTCCTGTCGCGACGACCACTTTGGCACTGCTGTCCGAACTGCTGCTTTCAGAACTAGACTCCGATGATGTAGAGGACGTCCCGCCACTACTAGAATTGATAGTTGACCGACTATCCGTGTCGGACCTGTCTGACTCATCGGACGCGCAACGCCTTGGACGCCAATCGTCATCGGCCTCACTTGTAGGTCGTTGTGTGCCATATGTGTCCCCTCCTTCATCACCCGTGGTTGTGGCTTGTCCCATGCCTTCCTCCGCTTCCTTGTCCACATGAATGGTAACCCGCCGCACCTTTTCTCCTTCCTCAAGTGGGCGAGGTGGCTACATAACCCCTGCCGCCTGGGGGGTCCCCATCGCTTTGGAGCGGGGGGCAAAATCAGAAGTGGCCCACAAGTGGGCGAGGTGGCTACATAACCCCTGCCGCCTGGGGGGTCCCCACCGCTTCAAAGCGGGGGACAAAATCAGAAGTGGCCCACAAGTGGGCAAGGTGGCTACATAAACCCTGCCGCCTAGGGGGGACCCCACCGCTTCAGCGCGGGGGGGGTAAAATCAGAAGTGGCCCACAAGTGGGCGAGGTGGCTACATAACCCCTGCCGCCTGGGGGGACCCCACCGCTTTAGAGCGGGGGACAAAATCAGAATTGGCCCACCAGTGGGCGAGGTGGCTACATAACCCCTGCCGCCTGGGGGGTCCCCATCGCTTTAGAGCGGGGGGCAAAATCAGAAGTGGCCCACCAGTGGGCGAGGTGGCTACATAACCCCTGCCGCCTAGGGGGTCCCCACCGCTTCTGAGCGGGGGACAAAATCAGAATTGGCCCACAAGTGGGCAAGGTGGCTACATAACCCCTGCCGCCTGGGGGGACCCCACCGCTTCTGAGCGGGGGGCAAAATCAGAATGGGCCCACAAATGGGCGAAGTGGCTACATAACCCCTGCCGCCTGGGGGGACCCCACCGCTTCTGAGCGGGGGGCAAAATCACAAGTGGCCCACAAGATGGCGAGGTGGCTACATAACCCCTGCCGCCTGGGGGGACCCCACCGCTTCTGAGCGGGGGGCAAAATCACAAATGGCCCACAAGATGGCGAGGTGGCTACATAACCCCTGCCGCCTGGGGGGACCCCACCGCTTCAAAGCGGGGGACAAAATCAGAAGTGGCCCACAAGTGGGCAAGGTGGCTACCTAGTAACCTAGTAAAAAACATTTTCTTTTTTGCTAGAAAGAAAACATTTTTTTACTAGGTTCCAAATACCTAGTAAAATCTAGTGAACCTAGGAAATTGTTACCTAGTATAAAAAAACACCAACTCAAGGGGGCACGCAACAAAGCGAATTGGCTACCTCACCCCTACCTTATCAGGGGCTCATAAGTGGTCAGAAAAGCAATATAGTATCGGTGTGAGGTGCGATAGACAAACCCTTCCCCCCAAAAAGGGGGGGAGGTTCGGTTATGTGAAAACCCTACTTTTGCCTAAAATTTTGGCCAACGAAAAAAAGGGGGGGTTATGTAAAAAACCCCATGTTGACGTTCTCCGCAGAAACGCCCCCCGCCCTGCCGGCAACCTGCTCCAAAAGGTGTTGAAATACCCAAATTCGTGGGTCCCACAGATGGCACATTGGGGCGTATAACTCTTACTATGCACTGTATGTTGTTACATTTCGACACATTGCCCACCTACCCACCCCTCCACCTATGCGTCGATGGCAAAAAACAAGGCATTCAGTCCATGGAGCAGTGACTTTGTAGTAAATAGCCTTTTACATGCAATTCTCCGTGCCTTTTTCTCCCAAGCCCTCAACACGCGCACAAGCACAGCAACGTTGCAGGGGTGCCACACCATTCTGGAGGTTCATGACCTGCTTACGTCCATTGCTCCTATCAAGAACGCCGGGGCCTCCGCCCCTTGTGGGAACGCTAGGGCCTCCGCCCCTTTGGGAACGCACGGTGGAGGTGGGTGCATCCCCCCCACCCCCACACACAAAGTGGCGCATACACTAGTTCCATCCAAAGGAAAGGCTATGGAACCCCAATACGCCATCCTAGACTCCTAATCCGACATTCCTTGCTTCGGAATGCGGTAGCATGCGGCTCTAGAACATATTCCTGACATCCAGTTTGTAGAAATGTGTGTTGCGCGTAATTTAGCCGCTGCCCGTAGGAAATCGGCCAAGGATTCCATGGTCGGGAGACACAGTTTCTTAGTGAGCTTGGAGCATCGCTCTTTGACTGTGGTCCTGTTGAGAATGAGGGATCCCTTTTCCTGGGATTTCGCCTTTGTGAAGGCTTTGGCATTTCGGGCTCTTCTGTCATTCGCATCGTGTCGTGCACTAGCCTGTCTGCCATGGCTGCCAACTTGGGGCTGTTATTGGATGGCTGATATGGGGATGCTGCTGGGCATCAAGCCAGTTGGGCGGCCGCGGGCGGTGCCACATCTCCATGGGTATCGGGACCCTGCCCGCACCAAGACCCTTTTGCGGCGCCCTCAATCAAGAGGTGGTTGTTAACATGGCGCTGGAACGCACAGCATAGAAGGTTTAAAAATGGCAGGAAAAAGCTGGGCATTTTGCAGGGGATTTTTGGAAACGCTTAGCACTTATCGTCACCAAATGGGACTCGTATCACACGGTACATTTCAGACATCGGCACCAAAATGTCTTCCGAGCTACCCGGGGACGGTTGGCTAGAAGGCCCATAGAACATGCCAAGCAATATTGGTTGCGTTTTGGGTCCCGAGCTGGCTGCCAAAACTTCTGAGCATTTTTCCGGGCAACTTTGAAAACTTCCAGGCGATTTTCAATTGAAACTTGCCACGTTGAGAGAGGGCACTGTTGTCCACCCATATACCAGACCTCAGCAAAGCAGCATGCAAAAAAGAAAAGAATACTGGTCCTCAATTGGAACATTGATACATTGTTGGCAACGCTCATGCTAAAAAAAATTGTAATGCTTGTCCTTACTTGTCCTCAATTGGAACTGTGAATGTTGTACTCCCCTTCACTGAGCATATGCACGGGACAACCATCACTTGACATGGCGTCCACATCCAACACCCGCTCCTCCTGACTATGTACAGCCGTACACCGATACTTCTTGGGTTGCGGTTGAGGTTCAAGGCTCTCATGAGATGATGATGAAAAATCTGACCCTGTGGCACTTACTGTAGAGCCGCAAGACACGTACACATCATCTTCCTCAGAATCATCAATCTCAAGACTGCTACTACTCCCACCGTCACTGCAACAGCAGCTGCTGCTACTGTTGCCTTTGGGAAACACAAGTTGCTGCTTTATGTCGCTATCAACAATGGGAACGTGCAACAACTTTGCCTGCCTCATTAGTTGTACGCGATGGTGGTCGCTTACATCACTGGGACCTTGAAATGAGGCAGCACTGTCCTCCGCCTCCGAAGCAGGAACCGCAAGAACCGAACTTGGGTTAGAATCCATTGGTCTGTGGATGGGCCCCACATCAGATTTACCCTTACCCTTACCCTTGCCCTTGAGATCTTTACGCCGTGCGGCACCGGATTTGAATTTGGACCGGCTCTTCAAAGCCATGGTGGGCCAACTTTGGACACCTTCCACCTCAAGTGGGACCCAGTGACGTATACCACGCTTTGAGCCACAACTCCCACACACACAAACCACATCACTTTCCGGTTCTGCACTTGGAAAAGTGCATTTAACCGAATTGGTTGCTGGGTGCATACATAACTTGCAGCCGCCGGCTTCTTGACAAGTCACCAAGTACCCTAACAAGCGTTGGAAGACTATCTGCCATAGTGCATTGGCAGCAACCATGCAAGTCTCCAAAACAAGGTTCCGATGGACAGGGGCCCTAATTTTGGCAGTGGGGATCTTCTTTGTCTTACGCAAAAACTTTTCATACAGCTCATGCTTCAAACTTTCACTAATACTGGCATCCTGCCTAGTACTAGTCACGGGTGCATATTTTATGGCCACCCCGAGATCCCGTTCCCCTATCTCATCAGAATATAGCATGGGGGCCCACGGGTGAAACCAAGTATGGGACCTCGCATGCATATATAGGGTTGCAGTGCAACCTTCTTCCGCAAATTTTGGAATGATGTGCACAATATATGTGTACACCAAACCCATAGCTTGCCATGTTGCAGTTGCCAATGTAGGGCAACCGTAGCACACGTGTACTATGTGGCAGAAGGCCACAACCGGAGAATAGAAGGGCAATGGGAGGACCATGCCCCCCGCCGGTCTGCCCATCACAGTGTGGCCTCTCAGCCAGCTAAGCTGATGCCTGCTTGGAACCTTCCTCGCACGAGGCGCTGGTGCTCCCTGCTATCAGGAGGCAAAGATCCAGGGTGGTATTTCCAAGCAACCCGAGCTACTACCTTCAACAACTCATGCTTGTTCGGCCCGGGTACGGTCCGGCCAATAACGACAAGGAGTCTGGAGGCTCCTCCTTTGGTGTTGTGTAATACTTGTTGGATAACATAAACCTGTGCCAGGTTGGATACACCCTGGAACTTGTGGGAACCACGCACCTCATTTAGACGCCCCCCCTTGTGCAGAAACAGTGCGGCAACCCCATGCTTATTGACCCAGGGACATGCCACGCACCCCTTTTGCCAACACTCTGACAGCAGATGGTGGTGATATGCAGCCAGGCAACCAAATTGTAGGTGCAATGTCGTAGTGTACTTTGCACCACCATACTTCATGCGTTGGTTGAATTTACACGAAGGTAGGTCTTGTAGCGCCTCTGCCTGTTTGGATAGCCACTCCCCATCAACAACTTTGGGAAGTTCCATCCAGGTTATCATGTTTGTGCACCTCGGCACATGGCCAAACCTTGGGAACCAGTCTCCCGGAAAATCAATTGAAAAAATCTGAGTGTTTACATTGGGACGCCCCCTGGGCTGGTATCCATCAGCATACAGGCGCAAGGTTACGGTGGCTTGTTGGGGGGAAGGGTCCTTGCGCCCTTGTACTACTGGGGTGCCGGACTTCTGCAGAAGTAGATGGCACAATTCTTGCAACAGTCTGATGTTGCTCAGTGAGGACTCCACTGCCAGAAGATGTAGTAGCTCCTGCTGCCGCAGTGCCACCATGGACCACCCGGCACCTGGTTGGAGGCGCTCAAGGGTTTGCAGCACTGCTGCTAGCACAACATGCTAGTGATGCAGAAGCATGGCAGCTGGTGCCTGGGGACACTGGGGTACTAGGCTGGCGGGGTTGGGTGGTAAAGGGCCCATTTGGCGCCGCACAACCCGGACTGTGCCGGTGGGGGGCCTTGGCAAATTATCTAGCTCCTTGCAGTCCAAAGGGCTAGCCACAGGGAAGTTCAAGATGAAAGCTGACACCATGAACTGGTTGGCAGGCACATGGCAGATGCTAGCAAACGCCTCCAATTTAGACACGTCCCCATTGACCCATGGAGTAAAATTGTCCACATTGAACTCATGGTGGAACATTGTGCTTTTGCAAGACTGTGATAGAGAGCATGAATGGCACATGTTTTTTGCAATGCCCGGACCTGTAGCTTTCACCAGAACCTGTTTTTGGTCGATTTGGTCACAGTAGCTCAGAGATCCATGCCCTACAAGTGTGCTCGACTATCCACCCCCCAAAAAGGGCCCACTGCTTCACATTTTTTTCAACCAAGCATTTATGTAATGCCCCAACCTGTAGCTTTCACCAGAACTTGTTTTTGGTCCATTTGGTCATAGTAGCTCAGAGATCCAGGCCCTCCAAGTATGCTCAACTACCCTCCCCCAAAAAAAGGGCTCAATGTTGTAGATTTTTTTCAACGAAGCATTTCTGTACTGCCCCGACCTGTAGCTTTCACCAGAACTTGTGTTTGGCTGATTTGGTCACAGTAGCTCAGAGATCCAGGCCCTCCAAGTGTGCTCCACTATCCGTCCCCAAAAACGGGCCCACTGTTTCAGTTTTTTTTCAACCAAGCATTTATGCAATGCCCCGACCTGTAGCTTTCACCAGAACCTGTTTTTGGTTGATTTGGTCACAGTAGCTCAAAGATCTAGGCCCTCCAAGTGTGCTCCACTATCCGCCCCCAAAAAAGGGCCCAATGTTGCAGATTTTTTTCAACCAAGCCATTCTGTAATGCCCCCACCTGTAGCTTTCACCAGAACCTGTTTTTGGTCCATTTGGTCATCGTGGCTCATAGATCGAGGCCATCCAAGTGCCGACCTGTAGCTTTCACCAGAACCTGTTTTTGGTCGATTTGGTCACAGTAGCTCCAAAATCTAGGCCCTCCAAGTGCACTCGACTATCTGCCCCCCAAAAAAGGGCACACTGTTTCACTTTTTTTTCAATCCAACAATTATGTAATGCCCCAACCTGTAGCTTTCACCAGAACTTATTTTTGGTCCATTTGGTCATAGTAGCTCAGAGATCCAGGCCCTCCAAGTATGCTCGACTATCCGCCCCCCTTCACACAAGCACACACACACAGAAACAACAAGAGAGGTAGAAGATGACATCTGCATGTGATTCGTTGTACAGTGCATATGACCATTGTGCACAATGAACTCGTAACACATATTTCCATTTGAATCATGCTCCAATTGCGAGGCTCAACATTCCTACATCCTACATCATAACATGTATACATATATATGTATATTCATCAGAGTCCTCCTCCGCCTCCTCAGCTTTGTGGGACCCTGTGGCTTGGGACCTTGGAGGGACAATCAAAAGCATGAGCTCCCCCACGGGGGGGCCGTCTCCTCGCTTTTGTACGCCACCCCCCCCCCCCCAGTAGAAGTGGGCCGAAGGCCCCTTGGGGGGGGGGGGGGGGGGGGGCATAGGAAGGGGGGGCTCAGGGAGGGGCGATGGGGGGGGGGGGGTCGGGAGGGTCGGTTGGGGGGGGGTCCCAGGTGGGGCAATTTGGGGTGGTGGTGGGGGGGGGGGGGCACAGGCTCCCGTTACCTCCCCTTGCCCTCCCTTTGGGGTGAGAGCTAGGGCTACGGTTAGGGCTAGGGTTAGGGCTAGGGTTAGGGTTAGGGTCATGGGTAGGGTTAGGTGTTGACCCTTGGTAACTAAGTGGGCCCGGAGGGCAGGGAGGGGGGGGGGGGAGGGGGAGGGGGGGGGGGAGTCGCGTACCCGAACCGAGGAGACAGCCCCCCCGTGAGCTCCCCATGTCCGGCTAGGCTCCCATCCGGCAAGGGGAAGGGCTGCATCTAGGTTTAGGGGCGGTGCCCCGTGGCCCGCACGTAGTCCAGCAGCGTGCGGGGCAACGTCAAAATCCTAAGGGGGAGGGCCCCCTCTACCCCCCCCCCCTTCGCCGTCCCTATCCCACTCCGGGAAATGTAGGGGCTTGGGGCAACAGCCCCCTTCTTCTTCTTCTTCCTGTGCCCTGTGCCGTGTGCACTGTTCCTGTTCCCCTTCACCCCTGTAGAGGGCACAGGGGCATTGGGGTCCGACTGAGACTCAAAACCAGACTGAGTGTGAGGGGGAGGGGGGGGGGGCAGTCGCGACTTGGTGGAGCACCGCGAGGGGAACCATGCTCACTGTGAGGGGGGCAAAGGGCACTGGCCCTCTGCACCCCACACGTGGCAGCTCCTCTGCCACCATCGCGAATTCCTTCAGCGCACTGGGAGCGCACCTAGTGCGCCAAAGGTTAATGTTCCCGGGTACCTTAACCAAGGATGCTGCGGCATCAAACATGGCCCTACACTCCCTCCCTAGCATGGCAAATTTTCTAAAGGCGGGGGGGGAGGGGGTTCACCCCACTCTGTTGTGGGGTGTTGCAGGTGCCACAGCTCCACCCGCACTACAATATACATACAATTTTGTTCATTGCAGTGCGGGGCCTGGTGTGCGGGGCAGCCTCAACACTCCCTGCGCGAAGTTTCGCGCAGGCTGACCTAGAGGCATTAGTGCTTGCGAGGTTAAAATTTTCAACCCTACAGCATGCACGGCAACAACGATGCCGTGCAGCTGCTCACCCCCCCCCCCCCCCCAAGTCACGTCCCATTAGCCAAAAGGAGGGAGGATGGAGGCAGGCATTTTGGGCATGGGGGACTTGAGGAGATGGCGCTTTTTGGCTTCCCCCAATGGGGCACGCATCTACACCAGCAGCCCCTCTACCTTTTTGATGTGCGCAGTGGCAGCGTCGCTGAGCCTGTGCTCCTTTTCCTTGAGGCCAGCCCCCCCTCGCCTCTTCCCCCCGCACATTTCCCTAACCTTAACCTCTGCAGCCTTAAACTTCCTAACCCGCTCCTCAAACTTCTCCCTCGATACCCTTACGTGCTCAGCCGGCTGCCTGAACTGCCCTACCACCCGGTCCCGCACCTGGGGGGTAACCCCCAAAAAACTGCACACCCCCACACAATTTTACCGAATGGCCTGCTGTAGCTGGGCCACTGGGAAGGCCGGGGGGAGGACCCCAAAATTTTCAACCCTTCCCAGGGGTCGCTTACTGGTGATGGCAGCCTTGGTCTGCCACGCCACCCCAAGGCCGGGGTTCAACCTCGCCACGACTGCCACCCAGTCTCTGCTCTTCTTAGTGCAGAGGTGCAGGTAGTACTGCACTTGCACTGCTGCCACGGCCACGCCCGCCACTGCCGCCACCAATGCTGTTGATACTCCTGCTTCTTCTGCCGCGGCCTCGTGTGGTGCAACGGCTTCTCTTGCTGCTTCTTCTCCCGCTACTGCCCATGCTTCCTGTTCTGCAGCCGCTGGGCTGCTTCGGGGGCGGGGGAGACCCATAGGGGGGGCTGACCCCGGCGGCGAAGGGGATGAAGAGGGCGATTGGGAAGCGGCCAGAAGGTGGTCGGATGAAATTGTTGGCCCGGCGCCAGCGGCAGAGTTGGAGCGCGCAGCCATGGCAGCAGAGATAGCAGACATTTAGAAAAGTGGCCTTACCAAAACAGTGCATCCTCTGGGGGGGGGGGGGGGGCTACAGGGACTAAAACAAAGAAAAACACTTACCCCATGGCTTGGGGTGTGGATTGTTCACCCTTGGCTTGCAACCAGGAGTCCGTAACTGACAATTTTGCCCGTTTTGGTGTAGACCGGTTTGGCTTTGGGGCACGCGGCCATGGGGGTGATATGTTGGCTGCAGGTCTGTCCTGAATACCTCGCCCTTGGCGGGGGGAGGGGGGGACCTTTTTCCCAAACCCCCGAGGGGGCCTGGTCCCATACCCACCACCCCTTAGTCTCCCCCATCACCTTAGTGACGGTGCCACTGATAGTGGCTTTCAACGCACTATGGATGGTCGCGTGGGGTGCTTCACAGAAGGCGTCATTGATGATGACTGTTAACACGTCAAAGGGGATGTGTATAAAAGAGGGGGGGGGGATCGAACATTACATGTGATAATTTTTTACTGCGCTTTTTGACCTTGATATCTTTAAACCGGGACAACACATCACTCTGCGTCCACTTTAGCTCGCAAATTATTGGCTCAGGGTGGGTTGAAAGTACAAACTTGAGGAATTTATAGTGGTCACGGAGACGCTCATCTGCCTCTTCGGCAAACGTGTCCTCTGTGCTATATTTGGGGTCAGGGCCAACTATACAAAGATTCCTACATTGTATGCCGTAATTTGTTTCGTGCTTGGAGGAGTTGTCTCGGTATTTCAAATTTTTTATGCATGAGCATTGCCAACAACGTATCTTTGGGTGAAATGGCATACTACCCTTAACATTCGGGGCTCAATTGTCTCAGACGGCTTATGCCTCAGACATAGTGCCGCCAAGCCATGTTGAAGACGGGACTGCATGTCCCCGGGTTCAGGTAATTCCACATGGACAACGTCAGCATCAATCATCTCTGCCTCAAACTCCAAACTTCCTCCGGCCTGTGGGCCCTTGGGGTCCTGGAGGCCCGAAGAGGATGCACTGCCCTGGCTGGCGTTGGACATGTCTATTGCCAATGGCTGAGCAGAAAGTGCAAAGTCACACAAGAGAAGAGAACGCAATGGACACAAATCTTGATCACAAATATTTGTAAGTACCAAGAATGGCACGCAAAGCACGTGAAAGCAAAGAAAGAAGGAAAGCCCCTCAATGCCTCCTTCTCGAGCCGGGGAGTAGCTCGAGGCAGGGATCTTCAGTCGTCTTACCGGATTCGGCCTAGTGTTATGTGACATAGGAAACGGACATCTATAGAGTGTATAATTGACAAAAGACACAAATCTTGTTCACAAATATTTGTAAGCGTCGAGAATGGCATGCAAAGCACGTGAAAGCAAAGAAAGAAGGAAAGCCCCTGAATGCCTCCTTCTCGAGCCGGGGAGTGGCTCGAGGCAGGGATCTTCGGTCGTCTTACCGGATTCGGCCTAGTATTCTCTGACATTGGTAATGGACATCCACAGAGTGTGCATTTGACAGTGGACACTGGACACAAATCTTGTTAGCAAATATTGTTCATGGACCACCTTGCAGGCAAAGCAGGTACCAAGCATCCTACTAAAGTTCCAATAGGTTCAGGTTCCACGAATGCCACCAAAATTTCTTCCGAGTGCTCCATGGAACCTCGGCTGGAAGGTCCCTAGAACATTCCAAGCCATATTGGTTGCGTTTTGGGGCTCGAGTTGGCTGCCAAAACGTCCGAGCGGTTTTCCGGGGGTTGTACCCAGCCGTATCTAAAATGGGGGAAGCGACCCCACCGAAGCATATCGCACGCACCTCGCCGGGTATCCCCCAAAATTGCCCTTGGTGATGGAAGAATATTGCTCTCTCTTGCAAGTTTCTATGCTAGGCACCGGTGGTACATGTGTCGGCAAGTCTCTGGATTTGCGCGCCTTCGGGCTGACATGTCCTCCCGGGGACAAGTCCCAAACCCTCATGTCTCAGGTTTTGAGCCCTATTAGTACTTCGCAAAACTGGCTCAACGCCACTTGTCTCATTGCCGGACTGGCTATCTTGGTGAGTACCATCGTGCCCACGTCCCGCAAAAACCCAAAGATCTCCCGGGTGGTGCTCTTGTGTCGGACCATCTTCCTCGCCACTTTCCGCATCGTCTCAAGGGTGTGGGGTCGGGTCTCATCCATCTTTGCCTCTATCATGTTGCACACACGACGTTCCCTAACTCTAAAAAAAAATTGAAACGGGGTGTTACACCCAAAACCCCAATTTGGTTCTTCTTGGCTAGGTGTTGCCACTGTTCTCCCTTGGGTACCCTGAACTCTGGGATTGCAGTCCATCCCTACATAGGCATACAAATGCGGAGCAGTTGGACTCTGGGATTGCAATCCATAGCACAAATATGCAGACCAAAACGGAATCATTTCAGATTATTCACGCCCACTAGTTTTGTAATCAAGCGATTCCAGAAGTCATGTGCATAATCGTGCATAATACTTACTTGCTTGCAATGTGGCTGACAAAACGCGCCAACACATGTGCTTGTCCCCCCAAACAGAGGGACCATACCTGCGGCAAACAACCCTGAGTTCACACACACCCACTCATGCATGGTGCCATCTTGCATAGATGTGGCAGCGCGGCTTCCACATCATACTGAAACCCTCCAAAAGGAATGGGGGGATCCTTCTTGGGTTGTTGCATAGCTTTAAAAACAGTTGTGGGCTGGATAAGGTCTTCCTCAACTTCTGAGTCTGCATCCCCCTCCTTGCCATACAGCTCTTCAATTTCAGAAGTTTCAAGGTCCTGTGCGCATGCTCCGTCAGAATCAGGGCCTTGATCTTGGGCTGCACAGAATCCCACAATATATCTAGGTTGCCAAACGCTTCCTTGAGTGCTATGAAATATGTTGTGACCCCGGCCTTCTCGGGGGCCCAAAAGGGGGCGGAAATGCTGTGTAACCCCTGCGTTATCAGGGGTCCCTGAAAAGGGGATCAAAAAGGGCCCTCACCGGGCCAGTGGAAAAAAAACCCCTCGTAGGGGTCCTAGATAGTTCAAGGTAACCCTACAACCAACGCTCCTTAAGAGAGAGAAAAAAGGGGGTCTTAGGGAACGTCCTGGTTGCACGTGCAAAGGCCTCCAATGGCAAAACTTACCTTGGTGTTGAGGCGCCGTGACCAGTCAACCCTGGTGTGGGGCCCCATCGAAGTCACTCCCCGAGGGCATGATGGGGGGTGCAGCTGCAATGACGATTCCATGAACTGCCTGCGTCGGGGGGGTGTCGGGGAGGTGTTGTCCGTTGGCGGCCGCTTCCCCAAGATCAATTTTGTTAGGATATCATCGTCCCCTGGGGGTCGAGTGCCACCATTAGCCCGTGGCGTCGAAGGGGTAGATCGCGCCAAATCCATTGCTCCCTTGCCCCACAAGTTGGTGGTAGTGGTTGACATCTGGTCCTCCAAGGCTTCGAGGGCGTCTGGGGGGGGGCACAGCTATATGAACTAGGCCTGTTGTTGCCTCTTGCTCGGTGTCACATGGCTTGCGGAGGGGCATTTTTGGTGTTTGGCAGTCTTTCGGGTGCCGGGGTTCCCCTTTGTGGCAGGGTCCATACTCAACAAACTGCGGCATTGCTCCTTGGGGCTCTGGTTGGCCATATGTTGTTAGAGGCGGGGTGGTGGACGCCATTGTAGTGGAAGTGTTACCGGCTGCCACCTGGATGTTGCCTGGCTGGGTGATTTGGGGGTCCCCTCGGCATTCCGTGAGTTGCGGCATGGGCTACCATCAACAACTGCAAGGCAAACGTGACCAAGAATGGGCACGGACATGGGCACTGTCTATTAAAATACTAGACCCCAACAGGGCTGTGGTGGCCAGAGGGGGGGTTGCCGGGGGGGGGGGGGGGGGGCTGACACCAACCAAGGGGGGGGGAGAACCCACAACATCTCAGAATTTATCTTCCCATTGTTGTGTTAGGCTTTGTTTGTGACCTAAAAAATAGTATGAGGCAGGTCATAGAAATGTGTGAAGTGGGGTTTGAAACTCTGACTTTGAGGTATGACTCCAACACACATACCACTAGGGTATGGACAATCTCTTAGCTGCCACTGCTTGCGGAAGGCAAAAAGACCAAGGACTAATGTGCTATTCAGGTTGCAATTGCACAAACAAATAGAAGCAAAAAAATGGGTCAGTTTACATATGATGAACAAAGAAATTTCCTCTTGGTTGTCCGCATACAAAATTTGTCTCGCGCCTTTGGCGCCAAGACTCCAACAAATAAGGTTTAGGACCTATGCATATGTATGTATATAGGCTTGGAGAGGAAAAACAATATTAAAGAGGGAGACCCGCATGGGTCCAGGGCCCCCGTGGTCGCCTGGGGCGCCATCAAAAATCAGGCCAGCACACAGTGCAAACTGCCTGCTGACCTGTTTGATGCCCACTGGGGTCACAGCTGAGGGCCTCGCCTGGGCCAGAACCTCCGGAGGGCTGGGGTTCAGGTGTCCTCCGTGCCGGCAAGTCCGTGCCTGGCTGCGTCATACAGCCTCATACACGCCCGCTTCGCGGGGGTTCTGAAAGCACTCTGCCGCGCTTGAAGGCCCGCGTCTCACCTGCCACTGGCGGCCGCGGCCGCTTGGGCCGTTTAGCTGCAGGAGCCCCCCCCCCCCCCCCTGGGGTGCGCAATCCCACTGGTCGCATCCTGCCCGAAGGCCCAGGCGAGGTTGTGGGGAGGGGGGGTGCCCCGCGTGGCGCCTAGCACAGCAGTGCCGCATCCCCCTGCCAACAGCTGCACAGGTGGAGCATTGTCTGTGTTGGTGTAGATAGGCTTGGAGGAGGGGGGAGGTCGGGTATCTCAACAGGCAACGCCTCGTGGGCACACACTGCACTGATCCCAGTAAGTACACCGTAACAACAGACAAAGGATAGTGCAATGGTGCACTGTGCACGGGCAAGTGCAGCTGATGAGATGAATAGCCTTCGGTCCTTCTTGTGGCTTCTGACGAGACGCAGGCACACGCACACGTGGGCGTGCACGTACAAACACACCCTTAAGGGGTCCTGTTTTGGGGTCTGACACATCCGCATCTGCCCGAGCAGCCTCCAACTCTGCAAGTAATGCCTGCCGATCTGCTTCTTCCTCCTGAAGCGAAGCAATACAGAAGCCTTTGCGTGCCCTTGGCATCTACAATCATTGAAGAGATCGTTCAGGGCCAATCCCAAAATTTGCCATCACCTGCTGCTGCAGCAAGACCCTTGGTCGTGCAATCATGCATCATAGGATCCATCTTTGAAGAGCTGCACATGGCAACCCGCACGCGCCAAATGCTGCCAACCGACATTGTTTTGGGAAACTATCAAGGTTATCAAATTTTGACAACCACTGTTTCAAATCCTGCGGCTACTACGGCACAAATTGCTTCACATAGACTCAAAACCAGTCTTTCAGTGTTCCAAACCTAAACTATATGCGGGCATTACGGCCTCCCCTATACCGTTATGGATTTCCCCCAAATAAAAATTGGATGACCCCCCACCAGGGCTGTGCTTGAAAAGAGCGGGGGGGGGGGGGGGCTCTGAGAGGGGGGTTGTCCCAACCAAGCTTCTTAAGAGCTCAGCACTCCGAAAATGAGAAAAAAATTGCTCCACCCCCTTCGGCGCCACAGGTGTATGCCACTGCCCTCAGGTATGCATGCTTCAGAGTTCTGACTGCATCTTGACCGACTTCAAGAAGCTGTGGCATTAATGATCGCCAGGACTGGGGTTGAGAAATTGCTGCTCTTCATACTGGGCTGGAACATTTGCAATTGGGAAGGGGAGGAGGTGGGACAAGCTCATTGAGGTTAAGCGAATTAAACGAAGGTGTTGGTGGAACCTTTGGGACTTTGGGCTTTGTTTAACACAGCCACCTGCAAAGAGCTGCTTGATTGCAACTACTCAAAGAGGAGTGGGAAATAGAAACCATGCACATTGGTTTATGAAAAAGGCACTGTCGAAACTGTACTGCTAGAGGAAGAAATTGCTGCATGTCTGCTTTTCGGCCTGTTTCGCAGGAGGGGGGGGGGGGGGGGCTTTGCACCTGGGGGAGGGGGCATGGACCCCGGGGGGCTGACCCTTTTGCAAGCCTTCCAATGCTCCGATTCAAGCGCAACCCGCCCATATGGATGCTGTTTCTGATCTGGAACACACCACTACGTTTGGACCCAACGAATGCCAATTTCGGCTTCCCTGGCATTCGTCACGCACCACATCGCGGGTAATACCTGCTCTTTCTCAATCTGCTCTGCCTCCTTCACGGACCACTCCTCCTCGGTCATGCTTTGCGCAAGTGGCTTGGGTACTATGGGTCGCTCAATGTGGTCAACTCCAAAATATGACGTAAGGCTGAGAATTTCTTTGGCCGTGAACGCATACAAGTAACACTTGTAATTCCTGTGAACAGAACCAACACACGAAGCATGGGCATCATGGTTTGACACGTGCCCATATTGATTTGCAGTTTGCCCTCGGCCACAACCACATATCAGCCCGCAAGGTCAAGCTCCGCGCCACACTAGGGCATTGCAGCTAGCCCGTGTCCAACGATTATAGGATGGGGGAGTCGTCCATAGAAGCACCAAGGAGTTGTATTTTGCGAGCATGCCGCGGCCGACGAGTGACACACAGCACACAGCTGAGGTCTGGTTGCCTCTGCTAGCACCACTGCCCAGGGACGCATTGGGGCGGAGGAGGGGGGGGGAGTCTGGGGGGGGGGGGGGTGATCCTCCTCCTTGACAACTGCTCCCTGAAAGGTTTCAGCACAGGAAAATTTTTTTGGCCTATAGCTGGTGGGCTGTGGATGGTTGCTGTTGATTCCTGGTGGCCTCTGGATGGTTGCTGTTGATTCTTGGTGAGATGTGGATGGGTGCTGTTGATTCCCAGTGCTCTCTGGGTGGTTGCTGTTATTCACCCTCAAGTTGCACCTGAAACTGTCAACCTAAAAATTTTTCCAGGACCCCGACTCAGGCTTCCACCTGCATTGGAAGAGGGGGAGGGGGGGGGTCTGGAGGGGGGGGGGGGGGGGGGCTGGTGATGGGCGGGTGGTGGGTCTGCGGGACTTTCACCCGCACTGGTATGGGCTGGTGCATGGCTCGGACCCATCCACCCCACTGTTGACCACCGTGCAGTCGTTGGGGTGAAAACGGGCAGGGATGTTCACTTACGGAACATCCATGGTTTTTGACAGCTGGACGGTCGAGGGGGTGGGCGTCGCTCCGGTTAATGTACGTGCTTTGGAGGTCTTAGCTCCGTCTGTGGTTGCATTCTCGCAGAGTGCAGTGCCCCCCCAACTGGTGTCCTGGGGTCCAGTGTCCCTCGGTGCGTGTGGCCTGTGTTGTATGTGATCCGGTGGGTGGTGTTGTGTAATCCGTGTATTCCTGTGCCGTGGTACCGTTCTGTGCTTTGGCGTGAAGCCAGGAATCGGGGTGCCGTGTCGCCTTTCCCCGTCCCGAGACACGTTGCACACGCGCACGACACCAGCAAGCATATCAGCACAACTCCCGTTTTTAGCCAGATGACATCCGCAGCCGCATGTCCGTGTAGTGAGAATGTACTATGCGACCACAAGTTTGCAGTTAGAAACGCCACGTGCGCCACCAACGACGAACCTGGGCCGGCAACGGTGCGAGGGTGTGTCTAGCGCACCTAGTTAGAAACCGATATTTTTCGGCACCGTACCTTAAGGCGAACCAGTGGTGGTAGCCTTGTAGCTCTCTGGCAGCCACCGCGGTAGGCAAATCTATGACGTAGCACGACGCTGGCTACTGTTTAACATAGGCCGGCCACCGGACGTGCTCCGGCAAGTAGACTCCGTGATGGAACCAATACAACATCTCACCCATGCTTAACTGCGTTATATGTTGCACGGGCACGTATACGGCCGTGTCGCCAAGGTAGTGCCAAAGGTGCAAGTGTAGGGGCAGGGGTGTCACAGACACGGCCGGAGGCTGTACTTGCCGGTTTCCGCTGGAAAGTTTCGAGCTGGATACAAGGCGCGATCCACCATGCACTTGTACCTAACCCTAATCTGATCACGCGTAGACTAGTCTCCTGCGTCATGCAGCTGAGGGGGGTGAGCGGTGCGCGACATGCACAGAACGACTTTCCAGAAAGTGACTAAAACGGTGCGTACCTGCTTGGGGGTCGCCCCATGACGGATCATCGCCTTTTCCGACGCCGGTAACATCCGGCCAGACAGGGACAAAGTAACTCATGACACGCCCCACACGGGGCAGGTAGAAACGGCTCCGATGGTGAATCCCAGGTAGGCGGCCCCCCACTGAATGAGAACACCCCAATAGGTGGGCAACGACACCCCCCACTCTGGTACAATGCAGTGTAGGGCGCTTGCAAACCGCGTATATAGGACGGCCGCCCACAGGTCGCCAAACTGGCAGTCTTCCTGGAAATGGGCAGCCGTGACTTTGCGATAAGAGAAGGCACACGTGATAGAGGCTGACACATCCAGACCGTGTCGAAACGACACCATGCGCAGGCGCTCGCCCCATGACAGAGAACCACGGGCTACGTAGGACGCGTAGAAGGCGTAAGAAGCTACCTCGGGGGCATAATCTACATCCTGTTGCGCCGCGTAGGCCTGCCGCAATAACTGGTGTTGTACTGTACTGCAGGGATGGATCTAATTGGGGGGGTGGGTGTCCCTCCCCCCCCCCCTATTGTGACAAGGCGTCACGATGTGCGTCACAAAAAAACCCGGTCACAGATTGAGCCACGCAAGGTACCAGGAGGCAAGCAGGACAACCCTTCCAGAGAGGCATTCAATGCAAACCATTGCATACTCCAACAAACAGTTTTTGTTTCTTGGTAGTCCACCAGGGTTCTTATTCACTGTCCCTGTGCACTAGGGTTCTTATTCTGCTCCTGCACCTTCACTGTCGGAGGAGCCTCTGGTTGCTGTGCCTGAAGTGGTTCAAACAGGCTCCTTTGTTTTGTTGATTTCCGAGGAGGTGCCATTTGTGTTGGTGGTGCAGGCCGCTTGACAAGCGTCTGCAGTCTGGACCCGGCGGCAAGAGCAGCTGCAGCCGCAACAGCTGTGACAAAGGCTGTCGGAAGGATGCAGTTGACAAATGAGTTGTCAATACCGTCAGTCTTCGGAGCTAGTGTCAGTTGACACTGCGTCTCATCTCTATGTTGCGCATGCAATCAGATTGTCACAATACCAAAACTGTCACAGAAAACAGCAAGGTCACAAACACAGACATGACTATTCAGCAACCTTCCCACATGCCCTCAGAAAATACAACTGCCCTCAGGAAGTACCACAAAGCCTTTTGGGTGTCACAATAATTTCAGAAAAGCTGTTTTCCCACTATGGCCTATTGTATTTTTTGTGACATGTCACAATTCACTACCCCCACCCCCCACCCCCACCCCCTGAGTGGCGCACAAATTAGATCCATCCTTGCTGTACTGGTGTCATGCCATTGCACACCATCTCTGCCGAAACCGGGCTGAGGGGGCTACAAGCCTTCAATGTAACCCATCGGCATCGGATGGGGCTGTTGCTGAGCCTGAATTTTGGTGGCACCGTCTACGGCATCGAGCACCGCGTACACGAAAGTACCCTCTTGATGAGAGTACAAATGTTGGGGCGGAGGAAAACGCCCCGCCAGATGAATACATTCAGCCAGCAAAAGGTCTGCAAGCCCTATGCCCAGATCTTCTAGCCGACAGGATTGAAGAGCCATAATGAATGACTTAGTCGGTGAAATTACCGCCCTCCCTCAGGCGCGCAGTGGCACAAGAGAATCCAGCGGAGTCTAAAATCATACTTGTGACACGACACAAAACCCATGACGTGTAAACTTCTACCGCATATGAATGATCAAGCTGTCACGGGATGGGCACCGAATACACGTCCCGGGTGAGGGTGTCCAGGCAGATCACAGCAAACACCCCCCCGCAACGGTGTGACGGTGTGAAACTAGGAACCGTCAATAACGAAAGGCACATGACGCGGAATTGAACGGACCGTCACAAAAACGGGCAGCAACGGGAGGGACACCCCATGCCACGGAGGAAGATTTTCCAAATGCCACTGCCATGGAGCTAGCAGCTATAGTTGGCTACATGGGCGTTCCGTGAGCTAAAATAGCTAGCATCCATCCACTCGTGAATGGCGGCTGTCTGCCAGGCATGCACTGCTCTGCACATGATATGATTGATCCTGTGCTATAGGGGGACTAGGTGAGAGGAAATGTGAAAACCGAGAATGTGCATATAAAACACGAACCTGTGATGATCCGTGCCATGTGCCCGGCAGTGACGCGAAAGACCCTTACATGCACAAGGCATGTCAGGGTGGAAGTGTTGCATTGCCTCATATAACCAATGTTGGGTGCTCCAACCAACCATGGCGTTCGGGTGCCGCGACTGTTTGTGATATCTTTGTAGGAGCTGACCGATCACGACCACCGCTGCTGGGTCTATGCCCACCCATCCACAGGCCACTGGCCGAAAGTACTGGGTGAAGGGAGGGTGTGCCACCCCGTGATGGTGCGCAAAACCGAAACAGCTGTCTGATCTACTACTCTCATGGAATTGTATGTGGGTGGCCGAACCCCTACCTGCCAACGTTGTTGCCCCCCTGCAACAGTGTTGTACATCTGATACGGGTAATTGGAGGGGAGAAGAACCATGGCCAAAGCTCGCGAAGCTCGCCGGCGACCACCGAAAAGCTTCATTTTGTCTACTTTGTGGTAGACACTTTAGACATGTGGAAACAAATGGCGACGAACCACGCGGATGTAGCCCGGCCCCTGGTATACGGGCATGCGCGGCCCTCCCATGTACACAGATGGTGGGTGGAAGGTGACTTGAAAGTTTTCGAAAGTGGCCATTACCAGCAACTTTTTGGGACCCGAGGAGAAAAGATTGGTTAGAAATCCTGCGTGTTAAAGATTATCCGCGAAAACCGGCAAATCGGCGTTGGGGTCTATACACCACGTGGTGTTGTCCATGTACCGCATCCGATTGAAGGGGCCTCCTGGCCCCCAGCAGGGGGGCCTTGTGAGGAGCGCCAGGAAAGAGCGTACTTCCGCTACAACACAAAACACCATCGCAGATGCTGGGCAGCCCGAAGCCACAACGCGCTAGGGCCTCACTCACCCCACTTGAACCACCCATGTACACGGTGGCACTGGTGGTGGCCAAAAGAAGAAGGTCGACTAGGGCATCCGGGAAGCTTGCAACCTGCAGCAGGAACTTCAAAGTGTCATGCACTACCGACCCGTATGCGTGTCTCACATCATCCGCTACCATACAACTACTTTGCCGGCGAAAACATCGGAACCATGTAAAATTGTGCACGACACGGAGGAGGTTCGCCACACTGGAAGAAGCATGCAATGCGAATTGCGTACAGGGTAACACCCCTGTTTGTGCCAGAAGCGCAACCTACGGATCCGCAATGTGAGCGCCTATGAGTTTCCACATCGTGGTGAAATTCAACAGGGGCTGTGCCTTGGCAATGGGCCCATGTGGCGTTTTGGCCGGCAAGGCGTAAAAATCGCCATGGACCAGGACGTCCAGCGGAACTCCTGTGGCCACATTTCGGATGAACTTGACCACCCATTGTAGTTGGGCATTGTGTAACCGTTCGAGCATGCAATATTAAACCAAATCACGGTAGAGTGGTGTTTTCCGAGCCTTCCGCAAGATGCGCCGCGCATACATATATAGTCTACCGTAACTTCAAGGGGGGGCATGACTCCCACCCGCCAAGGAATCACAAAGCGGAGGTCCGCGGCAGTGCAGTGGAGGATGGGACGCAAATGCGGGGCCCGAAAGTGATCAAGCCCCACCGCCGCCTAAACCTCAGGAGGGATCAGTCTCCCGCTGACATAGGTGGGCTCAATGCGTGACGTGTACGGTTTGCGCAGAAGTCCCCAATAATCGGACTTCTGCGATCCTGCCCCCCCCACCCCCCCGGCGGGGAAATGGAACAACTTCCAATGAACATTCTAAACCTACCACGTCCCATGCTTGACGGACAGCCCTACGAGCTGCCACAACCTTGCGCACCACAAGGGCACGTAACCACCAACGAGGGTGTGCCCGCACCAAAGTGTGGAGCACACGGGCTGCGGATGAAACGAGTCCCGGAGTAGTGTCGGGGGTGTCCGGGGGCCCAAAAATGGCTTCCGCCGCGGTCGTTGTGGCTATCACAAAGTGACAATACACTTCCGATAGGGCGGCCGGGGGTGCAGAGAGCAGGCTTGAACAGTTGTCTGCAAAAATTTGTTGCTGCTGCTGGGAGACATTGGACCCCATTTTGAAGCAGGCCCGTGCCAGTGGGTTACTGGGGGTTGCCAGAGCACGCAGGGTAAGGAGGCGCAGCCTCACAGGGGAATGGTGATATGGAAAAACACCCTCGCTTTCCACATGAATGACGCCGACCCCTGGTGACGCGTCACGACTGAAGAAATACCACAAAACCTTGTGCAGTGACCAACGTGGGCCCCGCATGCCATGCACGAAAGGACACAGTTGCATGTTAGCAACGAACTCCGGCAAGACCGGGCAACTTCCGCATGTACAAACACAAAATCCGCCAACCATCCCGGGTTACACTGAAAATCTCCGCCCAAGAGAACCAATCGCAAATTTGGAGCGACATGGGCACGTAGCCATTGGAGCAACGGGCGGTATTCCTTAGCGGTGCCCTTGGCCGACAAGTATGCGTTGACGACTTGTATCGGAGCATTACGGTAGGTGTCCTTGAGTAGGAGCATTACGGTAGGTGTCCTTGAGTACTATGGCCCTGCCCTCTGGATGGTGCGTGAAGTCCCCGATGTATAAATTGGAGTCACGACGAACAAGGACCGGAACACCGGCCAACAATGAGGTGACCGATGTGAAGGTGTGCCAACATAGGCAGTAAAATGTAAAGCGGCTGGGCAAAATACCCACCTCCTGGAGGAGCACCACTACTGGATATCCAGACCATTGCAACAACTGGCGGAGTGCCGCTACTTTCATTTTTATCGTGTTCCATGGTGAGGGTCAGTAAATCAAAACCGGCTGATTGGCACTCACAGTATCAGAGTTGGGACTTATCTCTAAATCACGCAAGGAAGCTAGCGTTGTGTGCAACCTACGGAGGGGCCGGTGACGGGACCGTGCACCTTCCGCAGGAGGTGTCGAAGAGTAACAGGGTTAAGAACCGTCAAAAAAAGGAGCGCAAGAAACCCCATAGTGACGGGTGTGAAGCGGAGGCGTGCACCCGCGAAAACTTCAGGTGAGAGGTAGTAGACACGACCGGGCTCCAATAGAAAAACACGTTCCCCCGTAACGTGACGACTCAAACGCACCGAAGCCTACCCAAAAAATTGGTACACCACTCAGCGAGAACTGTGTAGTCAAACAAACCGCGGGCCAGAGTGCCATTGACCACCACACCCGGCATGGATAAGAGAGAAGCAAAAGGCAAGGGGAGGGCCATGAAGCCCACAAACCTCTGAGCATCCACAACATACCCCCATTGTTGAATGCCAACCACACGAGGCAAGGTCAACACATAGTCGGTGGATTGGTGTCAGCGAACCCGGGGGTCTTGGGGTTGAAAAAACTCTTCACTGGCTGAGGGTGTTAGCTTTATGGGGACGTGGAGGGTTTGGGGTATGTTGCCACACCTCCGGTTTGCCCGTTTTCCGGCGAGGGATGGAGACTGTGTAGGGGGTGGGGGGGGTAAAGGGAGCGTGGGATACGTGTGAGTGGACGCCGCTACCGCGCTGTGTGAAGGCACATAGCCATATGCTGCGTTGTAGTGGAACGGGGGTACCCCAATGGAGGTAATGCGGTTTCGCAAAAACGGGCCGGTAAATACGAATCCACGTGCCAAGCACATCGGGGGGGCCGGGGGGAAGACCGGGAGCGCCGGGACCCACCGTGCTGCCGATGCCGGTGCTCCCACCGACGTTCTTCACAGCGTGGGAGCTTGCCTTGCTTCTGTTCCTGTGCTGTGTTCATATCTCTGTTTGTATCCGTGTGGGAAGTGGAGGGGACGAGGGCAATAGAACCGCCCCCTCGAGTAGGCTGGAAGGTCGGCACACTGGAAGACGGCTTGCTGCCGGCGCTCCACCGGTGTAGGGCGTCCAAGGCTGTTTGTATGACTTTTGCCACTGCACTCTCCAGCTGCTTCTGGTAAAAGAGCCCCCTTACTCGACCAAAATTCTAACTTCCTGCGGACTCCGAGGCTTGCAAAAGATCCTTCCACCCTGACATACTCGTCAAGCATGGTGCACAAATTATCTTGGAAGTGAGAACACAGGAAAACGGCTAGAACCCTAGCACACATAGGCTGGGCCGGAGGATCGGATACAAGCGTCCACTGGACGTTGCACCCAACAGGGAACTTAGCAGGGTTGGAATGCGCACAACCCCCAGAATTTCTAGAACGCATGGACTGGCTAGCTTCTTGCGCCTCCACTGCACGCCCTTGTCCGGGTGCAGGGAGAGATGTGGAGTCTTGCAGGTGTGCCTTGACCAAATGGACGATGGTATGTGTGACCGTCGGGGTCAAGGGCAAGGAGGAACGGAGCCTTTCCCGCTGGTGCCGCATAGAGTCATGAGGGAAGCTGGCAGATGAAACACCCCGCTAACTGCATGCCGAGGTAGAAGACTCGCGCCAGGCCTCCCACCTGCTTGTCATCCGTTGTGTTCAACCATGTAAGAAATCTATTGAGCACGGGGGGTGGAACATCTGCGGCAGTACCCGAATCACAGGGACTATGCATCGCCCCTGATTAAATAGGGGGGTCCGCCACATCTTGCAACATGGTTGGAGGAACCGGATGGATCACATGTGTAAGGTCGTCGACCGGCGCTTTTGAGGGGAGCTTGTTGGCCGGGGATGTTGTAGGGGGGGGGGGGGGGGCAGCTTGAGTATAGACTCGAACTGCGCACAAAAAAGTTGCAAGTCAGAGAAGGGCAGTGAACCATGGGCCACCCAAGCCGGAAGCAGCACTGGTAAAGACGGGAACCATACCGCACGGCGTCCATCAATGCGGGGGTAGTTTGGTGGGCGGAACTTGTCCAAAGTGGTCTGCAAGACATCAAGGACACAGGTGCCTTGCGGTGGGAGCTTGCGGGCAATGGAAAGGAGGGTCTCGGTTGTTGTTGAATGCGGGTATCTATCCCGCCTAGGTCAGCGTCTGTAGCGCGCTCATGGTCCAAAGTCCACGCCAACCTCGTGACGTAAGCTTGCAAGACGTCAATTTTGGCCTGGAGGCGGGTCGCCGGATCGTCGTGCATCCTTTTTTGATGTGGCAAATCACGGCACGTTGAGTGCCTCTGATGCCTGGAGCTTCTCGTAGACTTGCCGGTGGTCTTCCGTGAGGCGGCACAGCTTGGCCTCGTCGCCTCCTGAGGACACTGCTGGGACGGCCGCCTCGAAGTGCGACAGCTGGTCTATAGGCGCGGAGTCTCCATCAACCGGCCTGTCCAACATCTCTTTGGCGGACCGAGCCGCGGATGCAAGAGGAGGAGGGGGTCAGGCCATCATCCCAGATGAAGCCACCCAGCGTAACAACAGGGTTAGAGCGAGGGGCGGGCGCGTTTGCAACGGTGGGCGTGGTCCAAACTGCAAGAGAAAGCTCCGGGACGCGCGGGGATTGCACAAGGCCATAGGATCACGTAGACCAGACGCCAGATGCAGTGCAAGAACGGAGGTGGGCGCCCACGGAGGCGAAACTAGGTCCAGAAGCTGCCCCACCATGTCGTCCTTGTGCAGTCACAGGGTGGAGGCCTCTAGAACACGCGGCGCTTGCTCACCCGGAACACGCTGTACTTTGACACGGGGAGGAGACCATGCACGGAACTTTTGCTGTGGAGTGGCCACCACATCGGCAGCCCACCACAGCACTTGTGGATGCATCTTGTGCAGAACGTCTGGCGCGGCGTGTGGGGTGAGTGGGCACGCCAATGATGACCGCCTACTGTCCCGCACCATCCTTGTGTCACTCTGCCCGCGCTCTTCGAAAGTGCGACAGTAAAGGTTGAGAGATAGGGTCGAGCACTAGCTAGGAAAATTGGGTGCCCCTGAACTCCGGCACTTGGTCCGCTTCGGTGAGGCCCAAGAATTGTCGAAGCCGCGTGCGGAACGAGTTGCCATATATCCGTCGGAAGAAAGGGTTCCACCGTAGCAGGAGTTCCTGCGAGGTGGCATCTGTGGTTTGCGCAATAAAAACAGAAGCGGCAAGGATTGGACAATGGCCACCGGGCAGTGTGATATTCGGAACCCCCTTAGGTGTCTTGACGTCAGCGGTGACGGTCAACAACATGCCATTTGTAGTCAATGTCTCTTGCAGGTCACAAACTACACAAAATTCGCCTTCTAACGCCAACCACCGCCATGAGTCACAAACATGTGTCGGATCTTTGTGGGCTACCTCCCCCACCACCCAAATGGCCTCATGAAGGGCCGGCATGGAGACATCCGCACTACAATCACACAGAAGTAATGGCAGGCGTCGCATTGTGCTGCGCTCTAACAAGCGCAAAAACCGGCTAGGGAGGTTAGTGACAGAGGCTGTCAGAGGAGGCAGAATGGACTGTGAATAAAAGCAGAGCGGTCACAGGGACACCGCTATACAGACAAGCAAACAGCCACACAGGCAGAGAAAATGTACCCTTTGTAAATGGGCGATAACGTTCCTTTTGAATGGGCGTCCAACCTAGTGTGAATGGGACCATGATTTGTCATAAAGTCCCCCTTCCTGCCCCTCTTATAATGTAGCTATGTGCCCAAAAATTCAAAAAAAAATTCCTAGGACGTCTGGATAAGGACGTCTATGCATCGGCATTATCAAAGTTGTTTATTAGGGTACAAATAGTGAGGTATTTGGATCTGACAGGGGCAGAGAAAATGCAACTGTTGAAGGTGTGGATATCTCCATTGTGGATACCGGTCCTTGTTGCACTATAGCTTCGCTGTCCACCCTTTTTCTTCCATTCACATGGGTCCAAACCTGCATCCTCCATGCTAGCTTGTGAATGCGAAGTTACTTGGCATTGTGTGCGACTTTCGCGCGAAATTGGTGCGACATGGACATTAGGCTCGGTGAACCGCCACACCACAAGACACACAACCACATGGTATGCGAAACAAGAGATACCATTTCTTGACAGTTCCTGTGTCAACGCCACGTCTTGCAAGCCCGGATTCACTCATGCAAAGTCTTGACATAGCTTAGGTCACTAAGTGCCTTTCGGCATGTGCGAGTGGCAGGGAGTCGCACACTTATGCACACCTTGGCCGCGCATGCTCCGCTTGGTGGGATCCCATCCCTTGCGGCGGAGACTGTCTTAAATGGTGTGGTTATCCACAACCACCTGCATGCCCAACTTGCCCTGCAAGAGGCTTAGGCCCCCACTATTGCGCAACACGCGCTTCAGCGGCTCGTGGCTCCCCTCCATTGCAAAACATGCAAATTTGGAGAGGATTCGCCACTAGCGAGCAAAAAAATACGAGGAAAAAAAAACATGTGGTCTATCCACAAGTGGGACCACAAAATTTCCCCCACTGCTACTGTAGATGGGCATCACCCATTGCAATACTAACTCCCTCAGCTGCTTTAGGTCACCCCAAGTAAACCACGGTGTCTGCCATGCAAACACACACATGGCACTAAAATTGGTCCACCACTTGCGGCATATGCCCACCCAGAGTTGTCCTGCAACACGCCCCTCGTCCATCCCCCCCTTCCGGACGCACTCATTTCTTCAGGTTGCCCACCCCTTGATCCGCATGAGGTGCACTGCTGCAGCACACTTCCCCTTTTTGTTGGCCCCCTCAGAATTTACAGTCCCTCGCGTACATGTTTTCGCCGCCAGTCGGGCCACGCTTATTATAGTTTGGAGCAGGGTGCGAGCCACCACGGCTGGCAAATTGCCAGTGGCTGCCACTATACAATCCCTCGTACCATATATACCACATATACAAACGCGCATAACATTGTGCAACCCGCAATTGGAGATGCGGCATGCGGGCGAGATGTGCCGGTAAACAGCACTGATGGGGAGGTTGGCAACCCACATCATTTCTATTGTTTGCTTGGTGCCAAAATTGGCCAGGCAATCTGCCCTATTACGGCCACATACCCGATACACCGTGCGGGGATTCGGCCTTGCAGCTCTTGGGCCCACTTAGCAAGATTTGCGCCTTTCCATCGTCGCGAAGGAAAAAGAGGGGTTGTGTGGCGCTGCCCCTGCGGCGTCTCCGGTGGTGACCTAGCTTGCATGGACGAGCTCCAGGTTGAAATCCACCTCTTGCGCCAGCACATAGATTGTGCTCCGCTGCTCGGAGCCTCCCATTAGCCATCAACTGGCCAGCTCGTCACGACTTGTGGTACCCCCTATTGTGCAATGCACGTAGCCAGCCATCTGCCCGTTGGTGCCGTCAATGGCTATGGGAAGCCAATGGTAATGAGGCGATCAACACTGCTGTACATCTACAGGAGGTATGGGGCGGCATTCGTACAAGTGCCTTACCCGCGCGGGCAAGGGGCATGCTGCACCATAGATGATGGTGCCATTCCTGTCTATCGCTTCAAGTACACGAGCTCTAGGGTGTCGTAGACGTCACGCCACGTTACGCCCGTTGCTAGCTGTGGTGTGAAGTACTTGGCTTCCGTCCGCGATAGGTGGAGTGATTGGAAGCACCATACCGCGCACACGATCTTGTCACATAGGGTCAGTTCCGTGGCTGAACCCGGCGACGTGCTCTCCTTCTCGGGGGTTGGCACCATTGCCCCGTCTCCGGCATAAGACGGCATGTGTAAGAGGCTCCCAACTCCTTCCCAACTACCTCCTTACTTCAGTCTATGGTGAATGTGGGTTCGGGAACACAAGGTGTGGAAGGGACCAAGGGGCTTGCTTGCAGTGCCGCGGGGCATCGTGCACACGCAGAACAAAGCAAAATGCAATAAGGTTCGATGTCACAAACAATCGGATGTTTCCACTACACGAGTAGTGTTCGTCGTTCCATGGCACAAAAGCTCCAGGAGCAAAATTGAAAAAAGTTCATTAAATTCGCGCGAAATTCGCACAAATTCACATTCACAGCTAGATGCTAGTGCACACGTGAATCTGCTGTGGATGTGAATTTTGTGCAAATTTCGCACGAAAATGGTTCACACAAATGGATACCACAGTGCATGTGAACAGCACAGTGCCTCGCATCCCAAACGGGCCTCAGTAGCCCTGGCTCCCTATGCTCTGGTTGCTTGCTGCCTGGCTGCTGTCAGCCCCCTAGTTGCCCGCCTATGGGCTGGCGGGCTCCACGGCCATCCTGCAACTGGGGTCCGTGGCTGCTGTTGCTACACGGGCCGAGGTGTAGTGGGCCTGGACACGCGCGTGCGACTCCAACGCAGACCCCACGTGCGGCAAAACGTTGTGAAATGGCGTGTTGGGGCTAGACCCGTGCAACTAGTACAGGACTAGCCCCTCCGCCGCAGTCAGCTAGCCCCGGATGGTCTCGGCCGCCCCCATCCATGCCTGCAGGCTCGCAAGCAAAAACCCCCGCGGCTTTGGTGAAGCTGGGGTGGGGGGGTGCGCCCGGCCTGCTGCAGCTCGTGCAGGGGTTGCTACTGCTGCTGATACCTCTGCTGCTGCTTCTGCCCAAGACGCGCAGAAAGCTGATGCTTCAGGGCCTCCACTTGGCCATGAAGTAGATGACTGTCCCGCTCCGCCACTTTCCGCGGCTCCAAAGCCACATGGGTCTCGCTTCGCGAGACCTCAATCTGCGTGCGCAAGGAATCCAACTCCTTGTCGTGCTGCGGTGACTGCTGCTGCTGCTACAGCCAATGCGTGATGTCCGGGCGCAAGGGGGGGTTCCTCTAGAGCTAGGGTGGCTGTTCGAGGGAATTTTCTTGGCCGTCCGAGTTTGCCTCGGCTGCGGCTCCTCCCCCGCAGGTCGCGCCTCCCGCTGACGACCGACTCCTCGCGTTGTTAACCCCCCCCGCCCCCTCTTCTTCCCTCCCCTCAGCCTCCGCCCGGGTCGCCCGACAGCCACCAAAACCTCGTTCTCCCGCGCCCACCCCACGGCAAAACCCTCCTTCATGGCCACCGGATGGGGGAAGCTGATGGTGTTGTGGAGCATCGCCTTTTGCTTGATCAAGGGTGGTGACATTCAAACTCCAACCTCCGGCCTAAAATGCACTTGGACCTCCTCTGCCCGGAGGCAAGAGTGCCTTCCAGACAAATGGCGTGCCCTGGTGTGGGCAAACAGATAGCCTGTCAAACAGGGGCCCGTTGTGCCCTTTGTCCCCAGTGCCACGATTGGGCATGGGGATGACATGGATCTGGCGATCCAACCCGGGCACGGGTTTGGACTCGGCCCGGGGCTCCGGGCCAAACTGCGTCGCCGGATGGGACCTGCTGGAGCTGTCAGCCTGCTGCGCAGACCCCTTCTCGAGGTGCTGCTGGGTGTGGGGCTTGAAGCGCCTCTCATCGTGGAAAGAGCTAGGGTGAGGGATGCACCAAGCGAACTTCTCCTGTGAGAGTTGAGCAGTAACCATGTGAAATTGGTGTGAAATTCGTGCAAAATTCGCCTAAAATTCGTGGTACAACACATTCGACTCGAAATTCAGATTATGTGAAATTCGTGCGAAATTTGCGTGAAAATGGCATGTAATGTGCGTACGTAACCAAGTATACAGCCCAAGGGCATACCTGCACGTCACACGGGCATGTGATACACCACAGCCGTGATTTTGCTTGCTTCGGGGGGTTCCAGGCAAGGACAGCGTCGATGAGCTGCCATGCCGTTGCGGGCTAGGTTGGTGGGATGACACTAGCGAGGGCAAAGCGGACACTGGCATCCGCGTCCGTGGTCCCGGTTTTGCGGACCTCGAGCGGGGTGGAGCTCTCAAGTGTGAGCAACACCGGGTTCCATGGGGTTAAAGATGGCATCCATCATATCCTTGTTGGCAAGCCCCACCGTTCCCTGAACCCCCCTCCCTAACCACAAGACTTGGTGCGAGCATGGCACCAAGTCTTGATCTAGGGGCCCCATAAAACACTTGACTGCCGGCATCGGCATAGGGTCAAATTGCGTTGCGTTTTTGACGATGTGCCGGTGATGCTTCTCCAGTGTCCATTGGGTAAGAATTACCCCCTAGCGTGGCATCCCATTTGGGGGGGGGCGGCATGCCATGGTGGCAGCATGTGGATGCCGCCACACATAGATCCCCTTGGGTTAGGTGCAACTCAATAGAGCGTGTGTCGCTCACCTCACCGTACGCAGAGCCTGCTTGGACTGCGACCCGTTATTCGGATAACAACACAGGGAAAGTGGAAAGATGGCAGCGAGACAATGGCCCATCGGCAGGGGGCAGCACAAAGGGGTCCTTGGAGGTATCAGTGTGGTCAATTTAGTGAGCCGTACCCTGCGACACAACCACCCCTAAAGTGCGTAGGCAGCCTCTCCACCAGCTTGCGCAGAAATCCCCCATTGAGGGCAGTCGAATTGCTGGGCTTCGACTGCCATCTCTGGGGAAGGTCTGGCGTGCGGCGCCGAGGCGCCGCAGACTCAACGTTGCAAATGTGGTCAAAGGACTGGACCACCTTGTCATTCCCTCCCTCGAATGTTTCTTCTACTTTGGCCCACGTTGGGCCACACTCCCCCTCCGACAGCAAAGCCCTCGCGACGGCGCACCCTAGCCCGTCCACGAAACTGTTGGCAAGGCGGGGGGGGGGGGGACTATTCTCGTCCAGGGGGTGGGGCAGGAGGTGGCATAAAGGGGAGGGTCGGGCAACGGGCTTGTGCAGAGAGGGGGGGGTTGCAGTGATGAAGCAGTGGGGGAGCGCGAGCCTCCGTACTAGGCTTGGGATGTGGTGGTGTAAAGGTTGGGGGTGGTGAGGTGAGGAAGGGGGTGCTTGGGGGCAACCCATGTGTGGGTGCGGGGGATGGCAAGATCATCCCACCAGTTGGGTTGTGAGATCTGCCGTCCAAAGGGGGGTGTGGAGTGGTCCTCCTTTTCACGAACGTTAACTTTCTGAATGGCAACCATATCACATCCCACGGGGAGGGTGACAAGCTTGTCCACGGGGTACACCTTGCACACACCCTCCCTCGGCCTGCCCATGCCCCCCCATCATCCCCAGCAGACTTTCCACCGTCTTCTCCCCCGGAACAAGCCTAAGGGCTAAAATCCTTGGAAGGGCCCCTTTCAACCCTACCCACAGCATTGTACTCCACCCCTTGTGGCAGTACACTTGAGTGCGATCCGTAGATCGCATATCGATGTGCACTACCGCGCGGAGGGGGTTGCTGTTTGCACGCCCATTCCACAATTGACCCCACATGGAGGTCATCGGAGTCGTAGGTCGCCTTCTGCAACTCATGGACGAGGATGCTCTCTTCTCCTACACGTCAACAAAACTAAGAACTTGGAAAATGCACTTTGGTACCATGTTGAAATTCACACACCAATTCAAAAAAAATCCCATTCACACTCCAATTCACACGCACATTCATAGGTCATTCACACGATTTAGACGAACGTGAATTTCACACGAATGTTGCACGAATTTCGCACGAATTTAGCACGAATTTAGCATCAAGCACGCGATCAGGTCACACGTGTTTCCCATATGTCACACATTGTTTCCGGTGTGCAACAGAGCTTGGTTTCTGAGATGTCGCAACACTTGTCTCAGCCTAGGTCCCTGCCAGATCCTGCCGCCGACACCCACTACCAATAGGAGTCCCGCACGGCAAACGGGCACGGTAGCAAAGCACAATGTAAAGAATGAGCAAAAAATAGGTCAAATACGACGTGTATTCAAAAGGACGGTTCACAAAGGGTACAAAAATGCGTGGGCAGCCAAGGCCCCCCGTTCATCACCCCTGTCGACCCCTTACCACCCACAAAGCCGTATGAAACAGCAAGGCCACCGCACGTAGTGGGGATGTGGGGAAATGGAGGCTGCCGGAAGCACTAGGGTATACCCCCAACAGACCGGCCCGCGGCAAATGCCACAAAAGTGGCGAGCAACGGTACCTGTCAGGCAGCGGACAGAGATAACCCCAGGTGCTGACAGAGAATGGCAGGGTTAGAGACCGGCTTGCTCGCTGAGAAATTGCCACTTACTGTGCAGATGACAGGGCGCGGGATGAGACCGACTGCAATGCTAGGGCGGAGAGTAGTTGACGAATGTCGTGCTCCAAGTGCGCCTTCCCACGTTGGATGAAGCGCTGCTCGGTTGTGGCGTAACTGGACGCCGTGACACTCACGAAGGGCTCGAGGGCCCCCAAGTTGGGTTCGCCAAAGCGCATGTGACAAGTGGCCACCTCGCAGTTTGTCCGTGCGGAGTTTGACCACAGCTGCTGCCGGCCAGCGAGCGGATAGCTCGCGCACAAGCCACCCTCTAAACCTCTCGAAAGAGGCCTCCACGAACCTCTCTGGGAATGGTGGGTCCAAGCGGATTTGCAGCTGCTTGTCATCGACGGTGCCCAACGTGTAGCGTGGCTGGACGAGGGCAGCTCGCCCCTCGTGGTGTTAAGCCGTACGCTGGGCATCACGGGCCTTGCGGTGGGCCCAACCCTGCTCTGACCGCTTCTACTTGCTAGTGGGGGTGCGCGGTGCGCCGGACGAAGTCGGAGGGTCTGGCATAGTACGAATACCGAGCTAAAGTGGCGTGTAGGGCGATACTGAAACTAAACCGGCTCTGGTGAGGTAGCTTGTCATGCTCTAGGGGCGCTCCCCTCCGCAGATCCGGCCCGCTCAGGTGAGGGAGGTTCGCCGCATGGCAGGCGCGGAGGTCTCCAAGGGTCGAAGTGCACCTCT
>OZ038384.1:26232350-26279070 GCA_964036045.1 Eutreptiella sp. 'Long Island Sound 2002'
ATGAGAGCTGACAAGCTATCCAAGCAAGCACGAGCACACACACAAGGGATCCCGTGGACCATGCCCCAGGCATGGGTGGACGGGCACACGTTTGCATGGCATTGTAGGGGAAGGAGGGTAATGGGCATCAAACAAGCGGTGCGAGATACCCTGGACGGCACCCACAGAGCAAGGACATTACCCCATGAGTCACGTGACCGAATGTGTGGAGGATAAGGCCCTGCGCCGGCTATGGGTGCAGTGTGCATTCCGGCACCCGCGTGAACACGCCGGTGCACTGCTGGCAGCATTTTACAAAAATACCAGAGACATGTACATAGGGACGGAGGGTGAAGGGCTGTGCCCAACGTGTCAACAAGCATATGTATGCCGACTTCCGCATGCCCACATCCGATGCCCTAACCTATGGCAAAATGTGATCATAGGGCTTGGAGCAATAGCCCACATCTGTGAGATGCATGTGAGTAGGGGGGTGTCAAGGTAAAACAGCTCTAGGGGGGCTTACAGGTGTCAGGGCATGGAACTAAGGTGGTACTAATGTGGGTACCGCCAAAACGCGGCGCAAGGCATGAACACAATGCACAACAGGCCCACATTACCATGTGGCCACTATACCCAATGTGTATACCACGCGTGGCTGTGGTAGAGGCGCTTCAGGCCGTCTGCACTGTGCCGGCCAGACAGGTATGCCTACAGATCATGCATGCCCGATCCCAGATATATGGTACACAACGACCCCAAACGGGGAGCTAGTGGGGAAATACTGGACCCTCCCCAGTGCTGAGGGCTATGCAGCACACATGTGCATGGATGACAGATGCAAGTGTGAGCCTGGGGACGGACATGAGATAGTGGTGCCAGCGCCACTGCTATGGGCTCAATTGTCTGCGGTGCGGGGCCTGCAGGTAAAACTAGCCACTAAGGGTGTGTGGAACATGCGGGTATGCAGCATCCAACACGCCGCGTGGTCCAACCATAAGAGAATAGGAAGCCTCCCGCGTCACGGGCTACACAGGGTACTAGCCCCGGACTTTGGGGTGGAACTGTGCTACGTGACCATCACAACGGGGGCACTCACGCCGCAACAAAGGTGGTGGTACGAGACGGCGGATGTCCACAGCAAAGTGACCACACACATAGGGGGGTGGGGGCCTAGCACGTACACCCTCCTGTGCCTTGCCCGTGGGGAGCAAGCCCGTCAGTGGGCGGAGACGGTTCTGCAAGCGGTGGAGCGCTTGCACCTTGGCCATGCCTAACCAATCCAACGCCTGCTCCAACCGGTGTCTGTGTGTCTTGTGTGTCTGCATGCAAGTGGCAAAGGAGGCGGCAAAAGGGGCCTGCAGTTCACGCACCAACAGCGGGCATGGGCGCCACCGGCATGGCACCACCAGGGTAAAGGGAAGGGTAAAGGATGGCAGTGGTAAACTATGCAAGACACAAAGACACCAGTGAAACAGTGATGTATGGAAGAATGAATGTGCCGAGCCGAGCAGTGCACTGTTCCGTGTCACAAGGGAGGATTAGGGACAGGTGCCGTACAACAACTCAGCAAAATACCAACCCCTATTACAGGACCCTGGGCAGACGGTGTAGCGCACCGCAACCAGCGTAGCACATCCATCCATCCATCCATCCATCCATCCATCCATCCTCTCTCTCTCTCTCTCTCTCTCTCTCTCTCTCTCGTGGTGCCGCCGCGACAATTGCACGCTGACATGGCGCCAACTCAGCGGCTATGCACCACCGTGGTACCGCCGCAACAATCGCGCGCCAACGTGGCATCAGCTCTACGGTTGTGCACCACCGTGGTGCCGCCGCGACAGTCGCACGTTGACATGGCGCCAGCACAGCGGCTGTGCACCACCGTGGTGCCGCCGCGACAATCACGCCCCGATGTGGTACCCACTCAGCGGCTGTGCACCACCGTGGTGCCGCCGCGATAATCGCGCGCCGAGGTGGCACCCACTCAGTGGCTGTGCACCACCGTGGTGCCGCCGCGACAATCGCGCGCCAATGTGGCATCAGCTCTACGGTTGTGCACCACCGTGGTGCCGCCGCAACGACCACGCGCCAACGTGGCGCCAGCTCAGCGGCTGTGCACCACCGTGGTGCCGCCGCGACAATCACGCCCCGATGTGGCACCCACTCAGCGGCTGTGCACCACCGTGGTGCCGCCGCGACAATCGCACACCGAGGTGGCACCCACTCAGTGGCTGTGCACCACCGTGGTGCGGCCGCGACAATCGCACGCCAACGTGGCACCAACTCAGCGGCCCTGCACCACTGTGGTGCCGCCGCGACAATCATGCGCCGACGTGGCACCCACTTGGCGGGTGTGCACCACCTTGGTGCCGCCGCAACGAACACACGCCAACGTGGCGCCAGCTCAGCGGCTGTGCACCACCTTGGTGCCGCCGCAACGACCACGCGCCAACGTGGCGCCAGCTCAGCGGCTATGCACCACCGTGGTGTCGCCGCAACAATCGCGCGCCGACGTGGCACCGTCCTCAGCCTCACATAGACGTGCTGGGCTGCGTTCTCCTTGCCTGATGCCGTTGCGGCCCTCCGCACGTGGGCCACCGCGGGCGCTCCTCCTCCTCCTCCTCCCCCCCATCCCCCCCCTCTCCCTCCCCCTCCCTCCCTCCCTCCCTCCCTCCCTCCCTCCCTCCCTCCCTCCCTCCCTCCCTCCCTCCCTCCCTCCCTCCCTCTCTCTCTCTCTCTCTCTCTCTCTCTCTCTCTCTCTCTCTCTCTCTCTCTCTCTGCCCCCCCCCCCCCCCTCTCTCTCTCCTCAGGGATGTGCATAATACTTAAGGAATCCCCCCCCCAAGTTCCGCCCAAAAAATGCCCCCTATGTCGAAAATCATGTACGTACATGGTTTTCTTAGAAAAAATCCGTGCACGTGCAAGGTTTTTTTGGTCCAAAAAACCGGTGCACATACACGATTTTTTTCTCCAAAAAAATCCCCTCCCCACACGGTTTTCATAGCACTATTCACGGCATAATGAATGTCGGAGGAAGGTTTGGCGATGGGCCCAATCAGATAACAAAACACACTTTTGCGCCATAGAATTGGTGTGGACCCAATACATGATTGAGAACATGGTGGATGTCCTCTCAAAATCGAAATTCTTCTCGCGGCAAAATCTGAACATCGTGAGTGTAAGAAACGGTACGACACCACAAGGGAACTTCAGGCATCCCAACGGAAAACGAATCTACACCCACAAATACCAAAGGCAACACACTCGACAACAATGCTTTGTTCGTCACCTACAAATGCCGAGAGCGGCCCACCTTCGACCAGTGCATCGGCTGCAGCGGTGGTGGCGAAACTTCGGCAAAACATACCGAAGCGTATGGAAGAAAAATTCCAAAAGTACATCATTTTTGCTGTCCACATCTGCATCATTCGGATCCGTGATGAGCCACGACGGTGGGCGTCTAAACCAGAGGAAGATGTGTTGCAAAACGCCAAAGCAGGTTCACTACGAGGGGCACAAGGCGCTGGTGACCCTTTCACCAAGTAGGCTCACCATGAAGGTTCACAACACAAATGGCCTAAATACCTTTCAAAAAGATCTTGCAAATATGCACGAACTTTTGAACTCTCCTTCAAGGAGTGGATGGTAGCCACGTCTTTGGCTTCCAATTTTTCCCACAATAGCGATTGTGGCATCGCTATGTGACTATATGATGTCAATCAAAGGTGTTGCTTCGCGCCATAATTCATGAATGGGAAGACTGACAACGTCTGTGAGAAAAGGTCAAGCCTAAGGACTCATGAGTTACTGTGTGACCGGCACAAGATGGCACAAAATTTGGGTTATTTGCTCATGAAGTTTCTTTCGGAAAACTGAGGATGAATGTGTGCTCAAGAGCTTCCACTACGCACCGTGGATCCGCGTAGTCAAGCTCCGAGGATTCCCGAGAAGCGCACGGCATAGAGGCCATTGCAGGGGCACGAAGTTGGAGGGGGAAAATGTCATGGGGAAAAGGGGTGGGGGAAAAAAAAGCAACATATGTTGGAAGGGGGGAAATCTTGGTCTGTGAATCCCTCAATAATTTAAAGGCAACGAAAGCATCCTTGGATTGACTTAGAGAGTACACATGCCACGTACACATGGGAGTCAAACATGCAGCATGTACGGCTATGGTTGAGGCACACTATTGTTGGTCATTCCCAAGCGGCCATGGCGAAAGGCCATTCCCAGGTGGCCATGGCGAAAGGCGGCTAGGAACCACAAAGCCAAGGCTAAGCTGCCTCATTTGGATCGGCTTGGATTGGCCGAGGAAATGGTAAGCAAGTCAATGTCTCTCCAAGTCAACCCCATGTCCAGAGGTTGTCTTTCTGTTGGGTTCTCATCCCATACTCCAAGGTGCTTGACTTGTCTAGATGTGGTTGGGATAACCTGCCTAGTATTCTCTTCCCATTAATCAGCCGACAAGGGAAGGCAATTGTGCAAGAAACAAAGCACGCACAAGAAGCTCTTGGCCCATTTGACTAATTTCGTCTCGATCTTGGTGACTCTAATGAAGAATTTTTTGAATTTGATAATATTACAAGATCCCAACAAACATCTTTCTCCATGGAATCCATGCTACAACACTGATTATAAGCTTTTCCTTGATTCTAACTTACATTGCATTCTTTTCGAAGAAAATGCTCATGCACAAAATGTTTCGAATGAACATGAAAAATATTGTTTTATGTGTGATCTTATTACAAAAGAACTCGTTGATGTGCTTTTCATAATCTCTTTTCTCATTACCTTTTTCATGCGCCTAACAAGAATTTTCATCGCCATCAATAATGCATCAGGCACAGACAAAAATGCAAACATGCAAAGACAAAACCCAAACGGGATATGAATATCGGAGTGTGCTCGACATAAAAGTTCCATCTTTTCAAAGGAATCCAACTGACCTGAAAGATCATTTATAGAGGAGGACAAAATCCTCCGCAGCTTTTCCGTGCTACAAATTTATCGAATAGTCGAAGCTTGTACTTGTGGTGTCTTGGAAGCAAAAAATTTGGGCTTTATACCACTCTCCTTCCTAAGGTTGGCGGTTGCCGACGGTGGTGATTTTGTTTCCTTGAGTTCCTCTGTGTGTGCATCGCAATCAACAATGCCAAATGTGCTTAATGAGGTGGTTCAAAGTGGTGCGCGTGGTTGAATTGACAACATGCGCCCACCGTTGGAACCACTCCTCCCAACTGGCATATGTGCACGCATCCTAGTATAGCTGGAGCTTCATTCCGTAGTTGGGAGGTGCGCCTAGCCGTGGCTGGGTGGCTGGGAGGCTTTGGAACCCCCCCCCCCTTGGCTGGCCAGCTGGCTCGCGCTCCCCCGGAAAAGAGCCAAAATACGTAGTGCACCATTGTACCGCCTCTTCTCACGCATGGTATGGGTATGGGTATGGGTATGGGTTTGCACGGGTGGGGGGGGGGGTTGGCCACCTTTCAAGAACACCCTTACCTCATACTCCAAGTTGCCTTGCCTTCGGAACCTCCCATAAAGACCAAAAAACTTAATCGCTGATCTTGTGATCAAGTCTCAAGATCTACTGCTTCGTCAGGTGGCAAGACACAGGCAGAATTGTTTTCCCCGGGGCCCAGCAGTGCAATACAAGTGCGGAAGAGAAACAAAAACAGCGACTTACACCGGTGTATTCTGCAGCAGAGTAGCAAACAAACAGGATGGGGCACATGCAGGCATGGGACCATCTATCGTTCACTTGAGCTTGGGTATCATTTGCATTCATAAACCGCATATCATTATGATTGGGTTAGGTGCACTGACATACATACAAAAAACACAAAACACAGAATCACCGCATGAGACGAATGTTCGACTACAAATGTTCTTGTTACCGAGAAAGGGGTTGCCTCCAACACCTCAAAGGACACAATGGTCTTCAATCCGAAATATATACCATCCATATTGCAAAAATATATATATATCCCAAGGCACCTTTCCAAAGAACACTTACGTTCCTCATTCCGCGACATGTAACCCAACACAAAGTCATACACTTGGGTCAAAACAAAGTACCCTTGATACTTGTCATGGGAAACAGGCGTGTCATCATGCACCACATTTGCAAAAGGAATTGTTTTGTTTCCCCCATCCCATTCGCAAATCAAGGAGCCTGGAATGGTTTGGAATGCCGTGGGACGGGGCCGGAAGTTCCTTACGTGAAAGGTTAGGTGACCAGCAAAGCACACTACACAAAGGAAAGTTTTGGCCTCTCTATGTGATTGTGGCAAGTGTGAGTGGTCCGCGTCCCATCTTGGGACCCCAACGTGGCTGGGGCCTGGCCATTCCACATCCCTGGTCCTTTCGACACATGTGAATTTTTGTGCATGCCAACAAAATCACACATTTTGTCCTATTTACAAAATGCATGCACTGGGGCATCTCCACCGGCATGGCGTGGACGCACCTCCACCAAAACGCTCGGAATTCGGCAAATCACCCTAACTAGGGAAGGAAATGGCACGGTGCAAGAACACACAAGCACAGGTGATTGTGGGTCGTCGCAACGTGCCGAACTCCTTTGGTGTTGTCCTGCAGGGCCGCCTCAGCTTCAGCCAAAGTTGGCAGATGCATCATAAACTATTAACGCAAGGCAGTAAAGGCAGGAGGGCCAGTTAATTATGTAATTCCAAGCAGGTAATCGTTCGGGGCAGGTTGTTGAAGATTGCCACAGTATTGGCAAAGTTGGTTGGTTATGCAGCCATCAGAGACACAAACGCAATGGTTCCACTACCTGCAAACTGGTGCCAAGTTGCAAAACTCTAAAGAGGGCTTGTACGTAGATTTCGACAATCCTCCATGCCTCTACATGAGAAGCATGCAAAGCACCTGACCAAACACATCCGTGAACCACTTCTGTGACATTGAACTTGATTAATTTTTCATCCCCGTTGACATTCGACAACCCAAATTATATGCCCTTGCAACGGATCAGCAACTCTTGGAGCGCTTGCAGGTTGAGGGGTGGGTGTCAGCCAAGGAGGGCAATTTGACCAAAAAGGTTCTGGAGTCGGTCGGCCATCAAGGCCTACAACAGTCTCGGAGGCAAACTCAAAGTCTCTGGGAACAAGGAGGACCTTTGCCAAAGGTTGTGGGACGTGCTGCAATGGTGATCTTTTTAGTGCTTTTGTGTTGCCTTTGTGTGCCTACTTCACTGCTGTGCCATTGGTGCTCCTTGGATGATCCAGAGCCAACACCTTGCCAATCCCTCTCCCTGGAAGAACCAAGGGAGCAGAGGGATGCACCAAAGCAGATTTGTACCATTTTCCTACACCAACACTCACCCTCACCATTTTCCTGCGCCGGTTGCATTGCTTTTCCCCCACAATCACCCGAACAGGTTGCCCACCACACAAGGAAACTCTTCACCAACACCCATACTTCAAATACTCGGCCCTTGGGCAACCTCCTCTCCTCCTCTGGGAGTTTGAGGCCTAGAATTACCCCCTACGAGAAAGGGGCCTTGGGGGGAGGGTTGGGGGTTTTGCCACCACCTGACTTAGACTTTTTGTCCGGGATTCCTTGACTTGGTGGGGTAGTGCCTGCATAGCCATTCCCCACATCCTTTATTGCTACCCGTTTTTCTTCGCGCGATTTCTACATACCCGTCGAAATCGAAACAAGCAACGCCGCTTCTCTACTGTAGTAGGGGTAGGGGTAGGGTTACTGACCATAACTCGCCAACCCTGTTACACTGAATATTGTATGCAGATCCCAAACAGCAGCCTGATTCCACGAGGGTTAATTCGGGGCCACCCAGCTAGCGATGGGCGGCGGCGAGTTAACCCTCCTGGAATGAGGCTGCTTTTTAGGATCTGCGCACCACCTACCCCCTTGACTAAAAAGTGCACTAGATCAGCCGGAATAGTCGTCAGCAGGGTGGTCTTACGCATGGGACCCCACACATATCCCTGGCTTTGATTATATGCCACATTAAGTTATCCTCGGAAACGTGTTGACGTGTGGCCTGTTGCGTTGCTTTGTTGGACAGATAGTTGGTCAGGTGTCGTGTGAAATCGTATTGTGAAGTACATTTTGTGTGCATGCATGCAGTCCATGTAACAGCGTTGGTATGCTGTTATGTTGGCATGCTGAATGACACCGCAAATCCTACCCTAATTGAGCTCGAAACTGTGACGCTGCCGAAAGACGTCGAATTAGTGACGCTCGTTTGCTCCGATGGATACTCAATCGAGGTGCGCGCTGTCCGCGTGTTGGTACAACTTGCCCTTTCACGATGTGCCCTTTTTCGTGCACTTCTCATTTTCTCTTTTCTCCTAGGTTGAAGCTTCCACTGCATGCCTCTGCAGTGCCGTCAAGCGGGAGGTTGCTGGAGGCTCAATCAATATCGACATGCCGAATATTACGCATTTCGCGGTGTTAAAGGTCTTAGTTGCAGTGCTGTGGAGATTATGCAACTGAAGTGCGAACTCTGCACTATTGCATGACTGCTTAGGTGATACAATGGATTCGCTTCCACAAGCCACCAAGAGTGATATTTACAAGACAGTGGATGCACGCAGGAGAGGAAGGGTCACGAAGCAAGGTACTGTTTGCCAGTTTGCTATGAGCGAAAACTTTGTCTGCAGAACACCCTGACAAGCTTCCTTGGCCGTCTCAGGAATCTTCAACTGCTCAGTTGGAGGTGGCGACAGACGATTTGTCCACGAAATTTCCGCTTGCAGCCGTCAGGCAAAAGTATGATTCCGACTTCATCAACACAGGTATGTGCTTTACCTTGCCATCGGCAGTCTTGACTGCGCTTGCCTGTCTGCATTCGTCACCACGGTGAAACAGGGTGTCCCCCCCCCCGCCCCGACCGCATCTGTCGTTCTGTCGCTTTTGCTGTTACGCATGCCCCCCCCTACCCACCCGCCCACCTTTCCGCTGCAAGAAACCCGAACCCGAGCTACACCCTTCCGCATTTAAAACATTACCGGTGCACCAGTATGAGCCGAACGAACGGAGCGAGTGTTGTTGTTTAATTGTGCTGCTGCTGTCACATACTTTCAAGGGACTTTCAAAACTCACGGGACTTCTCAGTTTGACCCTGAGTTGTTCATCGTTTGCTGTCATTTGCAGATCCTGCTGCGCTCTGTGAGTTGGCCTCGGCTTCGTACTATCTGGATATCAAGCCCCTTGTGGATTTGACCTGTCAAGCCATCGCCAGCCTAATCAAAGGCAAGTCACCCGAAGAGGTATCTTTGTTTCTTGATGATGGCTGAATTCTGGTCTAATCGCCATCGTCGTTTTGCAAGTTTGGAGTAGTCCAATAGCAGTGCACGTCATTCTGTCAGGTACGGCAAACATTCAACATTCCTAATGATTTCGACCCGGAAGAAGAGGCGCAGCTTGCTCGGCAGTTGGAATGCCGGCACCATACACACATGCACCCTGCTCTCTCAGCGCTCCACTCCTCACCTTTGGCGAAACCCAGACTGCAGGCAGCGAAGGCAAAGCTCCACAAACGGAAGGTCGATCCGCTGCACCCAGGAATAGCGACCGATTCTGCAGCGTCAAATAGGAGTAAATTACGCTGCCCGTGCGGGACGTGAAGGTGATTGGCAGCGACGGCCGAACCAAGTCGTAGTTACAAGTTGCTAGATAGTGGGTCCAAGTTAGTTGGTTAAAGTTGTTGTTTCAAGTTGTTGCACAGTACTGACGGGTTGCCAGATAGTATCTATTTGCCGCACACTGCTGAACTCACCAACGTGCACGTGCTCCAGATTCGTGCAAGATCCAGAACAACAGACACGGAAATTTGAGGCTCGTGTTGGCCATCGAGCACAGGAAGGTGCTTGGGGACAGCCAGCGGCGGTGTTGTGATGCAAAGACACTTGGTTTCCAATTTGTCCCCGCTTGCCAACAAGTGGGCGCTGCTTGCCCGCATATTTTCCTGTTCCAGAACGAGGTGTGAACGCCGAACCTGGGTCCCTGCGCACCCACGCAAGCCTAGTTTTCATCACCCACCGCCCGGGCTATACACGAGTGTCACTGGGACAGTCATCCGGCGGTCCTCCCCCTTCAGCCCAAGGGCTGTATTTTTTGTGCGCCCTTTTGAGGGGGCTGACATTCGTGGTGCTGCGCAACGTCATTTTCTTGGCCAGGCCGTTAGTGCTGCCGCTGCAGTCCCTGATTCAGATGCGGCAGCCGCTGAGGACGTTGTACCAACAGCGAATGCAAACCGGAGTCTTGAGTCCATTCTGCAGTATATCGAAGGTACCACGACTCTGTCGCTTCAGGCGAAACGCGAACCCGCGACAAGGGCTAACCCCATGTGTTGCATTGCTCGCTGAAGGAGGCGTGCCGTGCCGGCCACCCTTACGATGTGGCAGATGTTCAAATTGCATGACACGCCTCGGCGTCAAGTCCTGGCAATCCCTGAAGGCGTCACCGGGTCCCATCTTCACGCGATATCCACCTTTCATCCCCGTCCGTTGTGGCGCTCGTGCTACTCTGCAGTCACAACTGCCACGCGATTCCGAGGTTGTGGTGTTAGAAAGGGAGGTCGCTGACGGTGTACTCTCGATTGCTTTGGAACAGTATTTGAAGGCATTTCCTGGTTCTATCGTAGTGCGAAGTTTCATCCCCGTGATCCGTTGGTTGACGTAACGTTGGAGGGGCGTCAATCGGTTCGCCATGGGAACTGTGTGAACTGAAAAAATTGTCAGGTCCCTCCCGTAAATGGCTAATTTCCAAAGCATTTTTCTTGCTGTACACTCTGCATTCCAGCAATCGTCGGGCCCACCAGCAGAACTTGATGAGCATTTCTTGGATAGCATTGATTTCAGGATTTGAGGCAAAATCAGGAGCCAGGCCGGTCTGGTTTGTTGGAAGCTTTTCTGTGAGCACATCGTGATGCATATGCAAGCTGCGCTGCTGGTCAGTTTCTCTTGCTTCCATTTCATATGAGACACAATCAACGCTTCATTTCTGCAAACCCATGCACCATCTTTAGGCCTGTAACATTTTGTGATCCAGAGCGTTACTTTTACCTTGATTTGAACGTGTTGGTCAACGCGTGGGGTATGGACTGGGGTCAGGCTTTTAGTGCCTCACAAGGGTTTCCTGTGCGTGCTGATATTGGCACACCCAACACGTGGCCCCTGTTTACTTTTTGCAGGAGGATCTCGGACGAAGCAGCCGAAGCGCAAGGGCAAAAGTGGCCAGGCGGAGTCCAACCTCAATGGACCCGCATTAGCCAGCGAAAATGTTGCAGTGTTGGAGTCTCACGAGGGCGGTGTAGCAGAGATGTTGTCTGCAGACAGGAGTCTTGGCTTGGATTGTTGTGCATCGGAGCCGCTGGGCAGGTGCGCAGTGCACCCCCATACCACATTCGTTGTTGTGCTCTGACCACCTTTGCATTTCTTGTGCAAAGCCACATTTGAGGTGGTCAACGATCACATTTCATGCTGCTTCCCAGGATTTTGTCCAACAGCAGTGGGTCTGTGGATGATGGTTCATCACCAACACTACCTGAGACAACTGCTGTTTCTGCAAACGGCGATGCACAGGTGCTGTGTTGGGGCATTTGGCCACAGCCATGATTCAATGCTTGCTTATTGCGGAGGCATCTGAGGGTGAGATAACGAGGGCAGAGAAGCATGGGATGCAGAGTGTGCAAGTGAATAGAAATTATTTCTCTGGTCTGTGAAAAGAGTTTTGGCCGAAGTCACCATGTATGGCAAAAAGGCCCCCGCTCCATACCTGAACAATGATTTCTCTGTAATTTATAAAAAAAAATTGTTTGGCTGAAGTGACCATATATGGCACAACTCCCCCCTCCCCCAGGTATGGGGGGTTAAGGGGAGTGATGGGGAGGGATTTAGATTTTAGATTTGGTGGCCGATGTTAAGGCACACAGGAGGCATGATGGTGTCCCCGACGACACTGCTCATTGGCCAGCCATGCGTGTGAATGCATCCCCAGGGCCTCGCCATGCACCAGGGCGGTAGGCCTCGGCTGCCCCCCCTGCTCCCTTCGCGACACGCCTCACTGTGGCCTGGGTTGTTTGGGTGCAGACATTACCACGGTCCACGGCAGAGCTGCGCCTTGCCCAAACATCCGCTGTTTGTTGGCGGCATAATTTTTGGTGGAGCCTCGACTGTTTGCACCCCTCCATACCCAGGCAGGGGGAGTGTTGAAATTTTTCGGCTAGTGCCACAGCAGTGGCACACCAAACGAACAGTTGAGAAACCTCCAGGGACACTCGCTTGTCAGCGAGCTCCGGGCTGGCTCAGATCCCCATGGTACACAAACAGTGCCCTGCAGGTTACAACCTATCACACCATATTTTTACACAGCGGGGCACAGCTCAACGGATTTGCCACACATGACTGGGGTAATGAGAGGCCGGGATGGAGGGGTTTGTGCAGACTATGAAAGTGACGATGGGGTGCCTGGAACGTGCTCTTGCACGCAGTGCAGCCCATTTTTGGATTGAGTTTTCCCAAGATTTTTCCACAACACCGCTGGACCCACTGCAAAGTGATGAGCATATGCTGTTTGCTACAAAGCTCTTTTCATGCAAATTCCCACAATGGCGCACCGTATTTCAGCCTAAACGAAGCAGAGATTGCACGGCACAGATTGCGTTGGGCGCTCCACGCGCTGTGCAAAAAATTGGCTGTTTTCCACCCAGTAGCCACACGTCCCAGGGTCCTGAATTCTGCACCCCATGCTGTTTTGAATTGACCAGGCATGCTTCTGTAGGTGGGGATTTTTTAGGGGTGTTCCCAGGATAAACAACGTAATAATTGGCGCTGTGCGAAAACGCCCCCATAGATGTGGAGCATACAATTTATGGGACACAAACTTGCATTATGTGAATAGTGTTTATTCAGTCACCCTGGCATGCTTTTTGCGGTTCTGGCTCACCGCAGCACGTCTGTTAGTGTTGGTTGGCCGTGCTGGCCATCCTTGGACAATCAGAGCATTGGAGGGACTCCTTACACAGGGCTTTGACCTCTCATTTGTTTGTTGTGCAGTTGACCCAGTTCTGTGTTGTGGCGGCTTCTGTTGAGCAGGTTGCGTGTGAAACTGTACTCCAATTTTAAGATAAATACAAACTGCAAACAATGGATTCCAACGATGGGCCCAATCAGGTAATTATGACCACAGGATCCTTCTCAAAGTATGAAAGTAGGCCCGGTTTTGGCGAGTTTAGGGGCAGAGTATTCATACAAGGCAGTCATAGAGCACAGTTTGTCAACGCGGTCAACAATGGCAATTGTGTCATACTACATGTAAAGAGTTTGACTCTTTGAGGGGTTTGAAGAAGCTCCATTCGTCACATTCATGCACCTTTTTTGTGGTTTTTGCCTGTAGTATTGCCAATACCCAACTAATTGCCTGCTTTCCAGGAGCTTCCTGATTCATTTGCCGGCCATAAGGTGTCGGAGCTCAGCGGCATCAAAGACACAAATAACAGAAGCCCACCTGAAGGTGACCGCGAAGTGTCTGTTGCAGGGAATCCAGAGAACGCAGAACAAGGTGGTTTGTCTTGGGCGTGCTTTCAGGGTGAGTATTGCCCAAGGGAGGAGGAAGGTTCATCTCTAAGATTTCCAAGGGCCCAAAAAGTTTAAGCTAATTAGTGGGGACGGAGTCTGTGTCTTTTCTTCCAATGCGCTGTGGGGACCTTTGTTACGGGGGAGCACCTGTTCAGATACCCACCCCCAACAGCCCCCCCCCCCCCCCTCCAGGCCCCCGGCTACTGCATAGGTGTTGACCATTGTTTACCAGAGGTTTGGCGCCGAACGTACCAGACAATTGTTCTATGTGCTCCTTGCTTTACTTTCAGGTGCATGCGAAGATGCATGCGGTGAGGAGGGAAGTGACAGGGTGCTCCTTGCTTCAGTTGTACGTGCATGCGAAGATACATGTGGTGAGGTGGTGAGGTGGATGTCATGAAAATGGAATGCTATCTGTTTAGCCAAGTGCCTCGGTGGGACAAAAGGTTCATTCTGCCCGCAAGGGGGGGCAGAGAGGACGCCGTGGAATTTAGGGGTGTATGTTGTAATTCCTGTATTTTTTTTTGCAGTAAAGGCGCGCAACAAAATAATCGCACTGTCATGTAATTGTTTTGCAGTAATTGTGAGTAAACCGTACTCGCATTTACTCGCAAAAAAAAACAATCGCACAGTGTGAAAAAAAATTTGTGTTTGTGCTTCACAGTGGTGGACAAATGCAGGCCCACAAATGGGCAGATTGGCTACACCACCAAAGGGTGTAGTTTTTTTTGGGGGGTGGAATCATGATTTTTTTTTCCTTTGCGGTAAAATGGTGCAACTTTTTTTTCGCCGTAAAGGCGAAAAGAAAAACAATAGTCAACGTGCGTAATTTTTCCTTGCAGCAAACACGATTGACGGCAGGGGTTATATAGCCAATTTGCCCACTTGTGGAGACAATAGGGGTTATGCAACCAATTTGCCCATTTGTGGGCCTTTTCTGGTTTTGTTCCTCGCTCTGAAGCGTTGTGGACCCCCCCCCCCTCGACAGCAGTGTTATGACGCCAATCTGCCCATTTGTGGGCCATTTCTGATTTTCTCCCCAGCTCCAAAGCGTTGGGGACCCCCTAGGCGGCAAGGGCTATGTAGCCAATTCGCCCTCTTGTGGGCCACTTCTAATTTTGTCCCCTGTTGTGAAGCTTAAGGGACCCCTCAGACGGCAAGGATTATGTAGCCAATCTGCCCACTTGCGGGCCACTTCTCTCCCTAGCTGTGAAGCGTAGGGGACTTTTCAGGCGGTGGGGATTGTGTAGCCGATTTGCCCACTTGCGGGCTCTTTCTAATTTTGTCCCCTCCTCTAAAGCGTCGGGCCCCCCAGGACGGTAGGGTTTATGTGGACAATCTTCCCACTTGTGGGCGATATTTGATTTCCTACCCTGCTTTGAAACGTAGGGGACCCGGCGGGGGGTAAGAGTTCTCTAGCCTTACCGCCACTTTCCGGGCCCCTTCTGATTTTGTTCCCTGTTGTGAAGCGTAGGGGACAGCACGCTTTATGCAACTAATCTGCCCATTTGTGGGCCACTGCTGATTTCCTCCCCTGCCCTCAAGAATAAGGGACCCCCTACATGGTTAGGGATTTGTAGCCACTTTGCCCAACTTAGCCGCTTACTTCCGTCAATGATGTTCCGAAGTATTGCTACTTGATGTTGTGGGCAAAGCAGCTCATTGCAGAGGCATGGGCAAAAGATAGGCAGAAGTGGAGACCAACTGAGAGCAACCGAGAGCAAGAAATGCTCAAATTTCCCCTCCGGGTTCTGAAACTAAATGCGCTTATTCTTCATCACTCATCTATGCATCTAGTTCTGTATCTATTTCTGCTCCTGATTCGGCCTCCAAGGCTGCATGTGGCAATGACAACCAGCCTACTGCAAAAAAGACCAAGCTCTGTCTCCCCAGTGTAGGTGCGGATGATCATTTGCGCCATGCCCTGGGCGTGGTGCCTCAAAAATAGCCACGAAGGAGGCCATCATATGCCTCTTCGCAACAAGCACCACAGGAATGAGAACCCTAAACCAACCAACGCGGGGTGGTGACACGCCAAGGTGGCTACATTTTCACACATGTTTAGTTCGCACAGCGGCCTGAGACTTCAGCGGGAAATTTTGCACACATTTCAAATATGAAATTTCCAACAACGAAATGTTCCCGTCACGAAATTCCCCCACCCCCTACGTAAGCCCTCCCGTCTGCGGGGGGGGGGGGGGGGGCACACTTCATTTGGCAAAGAAAATGGGGAGAGGCAAACAAATAAGCAAATTGGCAACATAACCCCTACCGTCTAGGGGGTCCCCAACGCTTCAAAGCAAAGGAGAAGGGTCCCCCCCCAGCACCCAAGTTGAAGGTGCACTTTCGGCTATCGAGGAGAGTGTTGAGGCCACCCCCACCCCACTCGAAGGCAAGGAGGCCTCCGCCAAGCAGAGCGTGGAAAGCTCGGAGGCTAAGCTGCAACCTTCCATGGCCACTCCCACGGAGGATACCCATCCCAAGGTCCTCATCCGTGGAGAGTGGCGCAAGGTGCCGGATGGCTACCCAGCAGATGCATTTGGCCAGCTGGAGCGTGACTAGCTTTTCATCAATGACCTGTCGAAGCAGCTAGTAGCAGAGTTGCGCGCCGCTTGTCAGTTTAACCCCAATCGTGGTGCACAGCCCAAGTCCAGCGACACAAAAACGGACTTGATCTACAAGCGTGCATTCTGCTACTACTTGTAGCGGGTGCATGTATTGTGGGCTGTATTTTCCTCTGCCTGTTTGGTGTACCAATGGTAGAGCGTATAAGATTGCTTTTATATTGGCCCTATAGGAGTGCCTTGGTGGCCTATAATAGTGGCACTAGCGTTGGCCATGGTCAGGACTCTTTTTCTTGAGCCTGATTTTGTTTCTAGTGCTCGCACACTAGATGTTGGCCATGGCCTTTTTAGGACTCTTTGCTTGAGCCTGATTTTCTGTCTCGTGCCCATGACACCCTGTGAAGCTATGTTATATTGGCCCCACATCCATGCCTTGGTGGCCTATAATGGTGGCACTACCGTTGGCCATGGCCCTGTCAGGACTCTTTTTCTTGAGCCTGATTTTGCTCTCAGTGTTGGCACACTGGATGTTGGCCATGGCCCTGCCAGGACTCTTTTCTTGGGCCCGATTTTGTGTCTAGTGCCAATGACACCGTGTGAAACTATGTTATATTGGCCAAGTCCCAACCAATTGGTGGCCACACAGAGTACTATGTGGTTTGTGGACTCGGCGTCCCATCGTTAAGGTCGCTATGGGGTGCTGTGCAGAACCGGCAGCTGTACATATTGCGCATGTATTGCAAAGGTTGCATTTCTTTCAATTTTTCACACGCCCTTACCGCAAAAAAAGATTCAATTTTTTTTTGATAATTCACACGACTTACCGCAAAAAAAAAATTACACGACTGGACGATTTTTTACACACACACACACCTTACATTTTTCACCCCACTTGTGGACCACTTCTGCTTTTGTCCCCCGCTGTGAAGTGTTTGGGACCCGCAGGGGACTTTCCAAACGGCGGGGGTTATGTAGCCAATTTGCCCTTTTGTGGGATTCTTCTGATTTTCTCCCCCTCGCTAAAATTATATGACTTGCTGCAAAAACAAAATCTACACGACTTGATGATATTTTTGTACACCACTTGCATTTTCACCACTTAGGGGGTCCATGAGAGCGTGGTTGGGGTCACCTCTCCGGCCCTCCCGCTGGGGCTTCCTCCCCGCTTCGGCTTACCTTTGGTTTAATTTCCGGCGGGGGGGGGGGGCTGGTGGGGGGGGTGTTTGTGTTTAAGCACATGACCCCCTGGCCTTTTCCGGGCATGCAACACAAAGAGTAGCAATGTGAACAAAGGGCGGGGAGAGGAATGTGGTATGGCTGCAAGCACTTGCACCATCGGGCTGTGTTGGATTCCTGACAGATTTTTGCTGTTTCCCTTTTCCCAACATTGTGTCGGGTCTGGCATTTTAACAGGCAGCACCCGATGGAGTCGGCACGGGTTATGTAGCCAATCTGCCCACTTGTGAGCCCTTTCTGATTTTGTCCCTGCTCTGAAGCGTAGGGGAACCCCAGACAGTCGTGGGTCAGTGCTGATTCTCTCCCCCGGTTTGATCTTTTGCATTATGCAGGAGATGGCTGACAAGTTTAAATGGAAAGAAAGCCAAATGTAAAGGCATGTGCGAAGGATATTTTTGGTGCTACAAAGTCATGAAATCCCCAAAGACCGATGGTGCCATGGGGTTTGCCGAAAGAGATTTGAACATCCAAGATTCCAGCCATCCTCCATGTTGTTGGGGAATGAAACATCTGATTGTGGGCAGAGTCCATGGTTCCTAATTTAATTTGTGATTGAGTTTGTACGGTATGCAAGGTATGCAAGGGGCAATTTTCCTTTGCCCTGTATTTCTCCTCTAATGTTTGACCTTTTCTTCTGTTTTGTTTGACTAGCCTTTTTGCTATTTTCTTTCGCCGTGCAATTCCATGCTCTGGTGGTGGTTGGAGTGTCTCTGCTTCAAAAAGTTTCTGAAGTTTTCAATTCTTGGTTCTAGGGATGTCGGCAACGAGTGTTGGAGCATGCAAAGGTGTGGACAATGGCGTCGCGAACAGAGTTCCAGACAGTCACACAGAAAGGGAGAAGCAGAAAGAAAGAGAAAAAGATATTCAAAAGTCGAAGGAGCAGGAGAAAACCAGGGATTTAGAGAGGGAAAAGGAGAAGGAGCGGGAAAGGGAAAGGGAGAAGGAAAGGGAAAGGGAAAAGGAGAAGGAGAGGGAAAGGGAAAGGGAAAAGGAGAAGGAGAGGGAGAAGGAGAGGGAGAGGGAGAGGGAGAAGGAGCGGGAGCGGGAGAAGGAGCGGGAGAAGGAGAGGGAGAGGGAAAGACTGAGGGAGAAGGAGAAAGAACGTGAAAAGGAGAGGGAGCGGGAGCGAGCGAGAGAGAAGGAACGAGAAAAAGAAAGAGAGAGAGAAAGGCAGAAAGAGAGGGAGAGGGAGAAAGAAAAGGACAAGGAGATGGAAAAGGAGAGGGAGAGGGAAAAGGAGAAAGAGAGGGAGAGGGAGAGGGAGACGGAGAAAACCAAGGAGAGGGAGAAGGAAGAAAAGGAAAGGGAGAAAAAAGAGAACGAGGTGAAAGCAGACAAGAGCAGAAGGCAAATGCAGGAGGTAAAGGAGCCTGAGCATGCTCTGGACCGTGACGAAGTGCGAAGGTCCAAGGCCGAGCTGAGAAACGGAAAAAAGATTGAAAATTGGAACGAACACAGTAGGGCAAAGGGTGAGGGGAAAACAGAGGATGTTGATAAGAAGGAGCATAGAGGAGGAGCAGGCAAGGACAAAGACAAAGACAGGGATAAGGAGAAAACCAAAAGGCCTGGAGACGACAAAAGGGGTTCTGTGGGAGTTGCAGATCCAAGACCAGCTGCGGAGAGTGGGAAGGTTGAAAAGCTTGAGAAAAGGGCGCCCAAAGACCGTGAGAGGGCTGATCCAGTGGATAAACCCATGAAAAAGTTTCCTGAAGCGGACAGTCGCTCATCAAAGCAAGTGTTGCCATCACAGCCATGGGCCCAGCCCCAAAGTGTGCATGCAATATCGCAGCCTCAGCAACAGCAGCCCTGGGGGAGACCAAAGTCTCCTGCCAGTGCCCCACAGCGGATCAGAAGTTCTTGGACTAGTGATACCGTAGAGACGGAGACGTCTCCAATGTGGACCAGCAATAGTGACTCCTCTTGGTCAGCCGCCTTCAAGCAGAATCCTGTCCAAGAGCGATCAGTCGGGAGCTCAGATCATCCTGAGGTGTCTGACGATGTGTTTTTGGACAAATTTGGAGCTTCTGCAGGGCATTCTGCGTTGCAGCATCATGATCCTGTGCACTCTGCACCCCAGCAGTTGGAACTTCTGGACTGCAGAACCTCCTTAGGGCAGTCTGCGCCTGTGCAACAGCCCTGGGCAGTTGGATCGTCGCTGTTTTCAACATTTGGTTCCATTGGACAATCTCATCCCAGTGCTGAGTCTCTCAGTTCCGATGTTTTGTGTGATAGGGGGCAACAAGATTTCTCAATGTTTGCATGCACCCACACAAAATCAGCAGTGCCAGAGTCTGACCCATCAACTCAGCGGTCGGTGGAGCATCCGTTGGGAACATGTTGCCACACCAAATGTAGTCAGGTTCTTTGTGCAATGTGCGTGCAGGAAACACTTAGTGAGGTTTTCCGCCGATTGAATGCACAACAGAAGCAATTGCAGTCCCAGCAGGCCACCATTCAGCACCTCAATGCAACCATATCTCAGTTGTCGCTCAGCTGCAACAAGTCTGCTGCCCCTGGCTTGCCAACATTCAGCACTCCAGATTTTCTGAATAGTGCTAATCTGCACATGGGGCCTTCATGATTGAGGAAATTGCGCGACAGAACCGAAGGTCATTGAATTATTTTGGATGGAGATGCTTCATTGTGGAGCCTCCCGCTGGTTTGGCATTCGGTTTTGCCATTATCCTCTTGATTGCCACCAGTTGCATAGTTGTACAAAGACGGCTTCCCAATTTGGGATGTATTGTGCACCCATACTTTTTCCTTGCACTAAAATGTGCAATATGACCCCCCCCCCCCCACCTTTCTGCAGGTGTTTGGAAACGTCTCTAGCCATGGGGAGTGATAATTTTTTCATTTCGGCCCTGTGGCTTTTGTCTCTGCTTTGTTCGGGCAGATATGCCACTGGATTTTTGTGCGTGGATTTTTGGGCTCAAATTGCCAAGGCTTTGATTCTTTGTTTTGTGGATTTTATGGCAAAGCGGCCATTTCCTGCCTCTTTGCGACTGACTCTTTGAATAGGTGGAAGTGCTTCCAAAAGCCAAGGGTGTGCACTACAGGTTTTTTGCCAGACCAGCTCACCAGTTCAAAAATGTCGTGCATGCATCGGCGCGTCAGGTTCATCTCTCTGATCAATTAGTGCGCTTAAGTGAAAACCGACACACTGAGCCAAACAAAGATTTGAGGGATCAAGTTCATACTGTGCTTTGAACAGTCAGCGATTCTCATGACCCATCCACCTGTGCTTTGGCGAGCATTTTCCTGGTGTCACATTTCGCTGAGCAGCAACGACACTGCAGACAGAAGCTCAGATCGAGAGCCAGAGATCAGGGGGGTGTAAAAGTGCGCATGCTTGATGCAGGGCACCAGCCCGGAAAGGGGTCACAGCCCTGGAACGGTGGAGCGCCAGGTGTCAACATGCAGCCTGTGCCATCAACCGCGGAACACGCAGTGGCTACCATGCCGCAGTCATTCACCCAGAACCCTTATCGCTTACTCGGACTCCTGTTCTTCATGACGGCTAACCAGCAAATTATTTAGACCGCGGTGGGGTCGAGGCATGAAGGTCCAGCAACCGCGGGGCAGGGAGTGTCCGCGCAGTTACGGCAGGCCTTGACAAGGGGTTGGAGGCTACATTTTGATGCACACATGCTGTTCTGTCTGCGGTCCCTTTTTTCTGTTGACCCATCACACAATCACCTCCTGAACCATCGCAGCATAGTGCAGCCGGGGTGCATGGAGACCAACTTGCACGTTAGGGCTGGAGACTCGCTGGCTTGCACTGTAGCAGTGTGCATGAGCTATCACCAGGTACGAGAAAGCCCCTCTGGTGGGAAAAACCCACCGTTTACAACCTTGTTTGAGTATCAAGATGCCTTGTGTGCAGCGGTTCAGATGAAATGCTGTCCATGTGGTGTGGTTGTGGTGACGTCCTTCTCCCCTGATTTTGGCCATTTTGGTACCCTGGGAAAGGGGGGGGGGGCTTGGGCGTAGAGGTTTTCCCCTCTTTGGGGTGGGTGGGTGGGGCTATATCACCTGGGGCGGGGGTTCCCACCTGTTGGGGGGATTGTTCACCTGAAAGGGGGGTTTTATCACCCCTGATTCGTGGCCGTGAGACGACACGGGATATGCCACCACAATCCACACTTGTTCTTGATGCAGCAGGGGATGCCTAGACATGATCCACACTAATTTTTGATATGGCTGCGCGACAGCAAGGGATGTAGACCCGTCACCGCGGACCCCTGTGTAATGAGTGTGGTCTCTGTTTCACGACTGTGTGGCTGATGATGATGAGGCAATTTTGCACTGTTCCTTGCTTCTGTGCCTAGACGGTGGGTTGCGGTGTTGGGAGGGGATTTAATGCTTTGGGGTGGGGAGTTTAATGCATGGGGGACTTCATCTCTCCTCTTTTATCACCCCCTTGGGGATGGGTTATCCCCTCAAAAGGGGGGTATCTCCCCCCGAAACAGGGGAGGAAACCACCCTGGTTTTTTTTCGGGAGGGAGGCGGGGGGCGTGGGTTCTCTGGGCCGTGTTGTTGGGCTTTGTGCTCCTTGTGCTGTGTGTTCTGTGCTGCGTTTTGCCCTGCCCTCCCTCCGGCCTTCTTTTCCGTGCCCCCCCCCCCCTGTTTTTGCTTTTTTTTGCGCCCCTGGTGTCTCCGGCTTTCCGTGGTTTCCGGCCCTGGGCGCCGTGTGGTTGGCCTTCCTTTTTCCTGTGCCGTTTGTTCCGCGCTGCGGTTTGCCCCGCCTTCCCTCCGGTGTTCGTTTCTGTGCCCCCCCCCCCCCTTTTTTCCGCCCTTGTGTGTGTCCCGGCCCCAGGTGCCCGTGGCTTCGGCGCTGTGGTGGGCTGTTTTCTTGCTTGCCCCCCCCCCCCCTGGTTCTTGTTTGCGCCCTCTGGCTGCGATTTGCGATCAGGCATTCCGGCAGTAGCAGTCTAGCCTTAAGCAGGCTGACCTGGGCGCCTGTGTCGCCCAACACGCCGAAGACCTTCTCCACTTCCCCGTGTAGGGCACGGACTCTGAGGTGTAGTTGTTGTTCGCGGCCAACCTGGCGCACGGTGTGTCAGCTCAGGATCTTCGGCCTCTCCAGAAGCTCTACCAGCGACTGGTGCAGGTCAAGGGTAACGGGCACTGACAGCCCAGCTTCAGCGTTCAGTTGCGGTCTTGGTGACTCCGTGATTTCTTCACAGAGGTCTTGGAGATTGTCCGATACATTCTTGGTAGCGAAAGATGACTGGGTGCAAGGGTTGGTGTTTTCAGAGGGGACATTGGTTGGATGCACGGATCCGCCTTGGGTAGTTAGCCCTCCAGCACTCGCCCTCACCCAGCCTTTTCAACTGCTCTTCCTCTCCACTGTCACCCCCGGCTTTCCGCTGGATGGAGGTCCGGGGGAATCGATGATTCCCGATGGGGATGATGTGGGGTTGGGTGCAACACCATCCAACGACCGCCCTACCTGGGGCCTTTGGCTACAGGGGCTCCACTGATGGGCGTCATATTTGCCCGCGTGTTCTCCTCCGCGATGATTTCGTTTACTCCGTCAACCTGCTATTTGTTCCACCGGCTTTTTGTTTTCTTGTTTTTGTCTTCGTCCTGACGTGGGAACCAGGATCTCTTGATTTCTTGGATCATTTTCACCACGTCGTTATTTAGTTTGACGAGCTATTGTTTGGACACTTCCGCTGTGGTTTCTCAGAAGTTACTGGGGGCACGCTTTTTCAACCCTTGAGATTTTTTGTACGCCTCCGTGTTGGCGTTGTGGGCGTGATTTGCCGGTGGTTGTGTTGGAATGGAGGGCTCCGCCTGTAGCACACAATTCCCTGAGGATGAGTTCAAATAAAGTCATTAAAGGACAGCGGCGTGTCACCAATGGGGCGAGGCTGGATTTTTTTTGTTTTCTTCCACTTTTGCCGAAGGGGTTTCCACTATCCCCTACTGCCTCTTCGGTGCAGGATATTGGCAACAGAGGCGCAGATGGCAATCTCTGACGGCTCTCCTCATCACCACCGGGGTTTCGACACTCTCGCTTCCCGCGGTCTCCGGGGCGTGTACGTTTTTGGGACCATCGCCCACGTAGTGGACAGTACGGTCTCTGTGTATTTGCAACCCTTGGTTGTGGTTTTTGTACTCTTTGACTTTTTTCCTCCAAAGCACTCCAGCACGTCGGCGCAGGGGATGGCCTGCAGACGGATTGTCTGGCCGCCCACTTGGCTCTTGTCCCATCTCCAAACCGCCGCTTTCTCGCTGTCCCGTTGCATGGTGATGAGAAGGGTGTTCCGCAACAAATGTTTTTTGAAGTCCCGGGCCACGTGTAGCGTGATGCAATTCACCACCCGCTTGTGGTGCTTTTTGCTGAGCATCATTTTCACGGTGTGGTTCTTCTTGGCCCGCTCCGCTTCCTCTTTGGTGATCTTTTTAATCTAGGATCCTGGGAAGAGGTTGAGCAGGCAAGACTGCTTATCACCTTCGGTCTAGTCCTCCACGTTCCGCGATACAAGACGTATTGTCTCCGGAAGTTGCGCCATTCACGCAGGCGGATATCGTTGTCTTCATGCTGGAGCTTGATGGCTCTCAGCTCTTGGCTGCGGTATGCGGGGCGTCTACCTGCTTTTCCTCGTTGAGCTAGTTTGTGGCGTGTTTGCGGATTTTGATTTTCGCTTCTTTGGCCGCCGTGAAGTGCAGCTCTTGAGGCACCCCGGTAATTGGAAGCGGCACCGCTTGAAGACATATTTCTTCGCTTGGGTGGGGTCGATGTATTCAGTGACAGTCAACCCATCATTTGTCCATTTTCTTTAGGAAGCGGTTGAGGTGGAAAGGATTCCTGTTGTACGTGAGGGGCTGGATGTTTCGGGGGTTTTCCCATATAGTGGCATCATCGGCTTTGGAAACCATGAAGGCAGGCCGCGAGGACGACTTTGACCCGTTCCCACAACTGCCACGTCCATCTCCATGGCGTCCGAGCGCGCTGCTGTGTTGCGGATTTTCTTTGAAAGCCTCCCCAAGGAACCCTTGGAGGACAGAGTCCATGTACTCTTCGGATTCTTGGTCCCGCCGGCTCCGGTTGGCGGCGTTTCGTGGGTTTCTTCGAGGTGGCATGATCCCAAAGTCTTCCATGGAGTTTCAATCGTCTCCTTTGAGGTGCCATTCCATGTCTTGTTCGGGCACTTCATCTTTCAACACCCCATCGTGTCCGTACGCTAGGCAGGCTGCCTCGGGCATACACTGTGGCATTCCTGGGCGAAGTGGGGTGCGGAGTGGGCCGCGGCGGCTTCGGTACTCCGCGTTCAGCCACTCATCACGCTCTCCACATGAGCTTCTTCCGATGTCGGTGTGTCATTCTTTATCGAAGCCGTGGGGTTTTCGACTGGATCCGATGGGTACGCGGGCTATTCTTGGTCCTGGTACTGATCCGGGTCTGCTGTCTTCGCTCGATATTCCCGACTCCAACGGTGGCATGTTGCTTGCGGTACTTAGACGGTGGTCCAGCCTCTGCAGCTTCTTGTGGAGCTCCGTTACCACTCGGCCGAGTCCCGCCACGTCGTGTTATGTAACGTCCAAGTGTTTCTGCATATTGAAGTGCCTCATTCTTGTTGCCGAGGACCTCCCACGCCAACCCTTGGATCCGCTGGTGCAGATATTTGATCCACTCGTTCCGGCATGCCTCCTCCGGATGGTCGTTCAGGAGGTTCACTGCGTGGGGTTCCTCCACGTGGTTTTTCTCTTTGGCGCCCATACCCTGTTGGTCTTTAATCTAGCGGCCTTCGCTGGGACCCGTCCCTGTAGTCTGCTGAGGCCCATCGTGACTCGGGCCCCGATTTGGTCCAACTCAGGGTCCGTTTCCTACTTGGGTCGGCAGTTGGAGGATTGTCTCCATTCGACCCCGGAGCGGTGTTGTCACCTCTTCCGCCACCTCCGCCCGCGGTTTTCAAGGCGAAGCCCGTGGGTTCTTGGTGATGTCGGTAATATCGTCCATCCCCATCGCTGCATGTCACAAAGGATTTGGAGTTGTGATGGAGTCCGTCTCCGGGTCTTCGAGCTCTCTCGGGGGTTTTTCTTTTCCGGCTTTGACGATGGCGAGGGGAGCGTCCGCTGTCGTCGTTGCTCCGCAAATCCTCTTTGTCGAGGTCACTTTTGGGCGGTGTCTCGCAATTGAGCTTCTTCTCCGCCTCTTCCGTGACCGAAACGGTTGCTTGAGAGGCTGGCTTTTCGCCATTCTATCTTGCGCATTTAGCTTCTGCTTCTCGGGCTTTTTCCAGTCCGGCTTTCTGGGCTAGCAATGCTCTTAGCTCGGCTTCGGTCTTCGCTATTTGTTCAAGGACTTTCTTCCACATTGCCTCGATGGCTTCCTACGTGGCTGTGTCTTTTTGAGCACTCATAAAAAGCTTCATAGTGGTCTTTTCGTCCACTACTTGCTTTTCCTTCTCTCGGGCCAAGGCTTCTTCCAAGGCCCGCAGTTCAGCATTCTTTATGGCAATGGCTTCCTCTGCCATACACTTTTGGTGGGCAGCCGCCGCCCCCCAAGCTATGGTCGCGGCAGTGGCAGCCGCCGTTACTGCTGCTCCTGCTGCGGCTTGTATTGCTCTTTTCGGCTGCCATTCAGCTTCTTCTTGCCGTGCAATGCAGATGGCCTCCTCGACGGCGGAGTTCTGCGCCGAAGTGTTCTCGCTCGCAACTCTAAGGTTGCAGGGCATGCCGTAGGTGCGCTCGTAGGCCACCTCACTTTGTAGATGGGTGGAGCTCTTTTCTAGGACGACTCCATGTGGCTGCTCTTGTTGACCTTTCGAGGGGCAGCGGACACGTCGTTGCCCGGTTCTTCTTTGCGAGCGCGATGCAATCGCCAACTGTAGATATGCCGAGGCCGGCCCCACTGCTGCTGCCTCTTGTTCAAATTGGGCCTCCGGCCCGGCTTGCCACGTGCGCGGAGAGGGGGAGGGGCCCCTTCCCCACAAGTCACTGGCCACCTCTCAACCCCCTATGATAGGGAACCCCATGTGTCGATTAAAGTGGTTCTATCAGTCCTACACCCTTACCCCTCAAAATGATCACCTTGATGAGAAAACTCAGAAAATCACCTTCGTTTGCTCTGTTTATGCCCGTTTTGAACAGTTAGCAGGGTTTTAAGCAGTTTTAGTAAGAAAAAGTCACTGCCATGTCTTTCTTGGAGGGCTTGATCCAGGCTAAGCCCCCCTTGAAACCCTTTGCTGATGCTGAGACAAACTTAAGTGTTTTTATCTCTCTTTTGTTGCCTAAAGTACACTTTCTCAAAGTAACTAGGGTTGTGACCCTAGCCCCCCCATGAAGTTCACCCCTACCACTCAACTGAGCGGAGGTACCTTCCTTCATGGCGGACATACCAAAATAAATCAGGCATTTCATGCTTGTGGGCCTTGGAGGTTAAGCCTAAGTGGTCTCCCACCCCAACACCCCTATACTCAATTGATTCTACCACTTATTGTGGTCCTAGTTTGTAACTGTTTCTGAATTCAGTTGCTTGGCCAAGTCATTTTCTGTGTGGTCCTGACATCTATGCCCCTCAGTCCTAACCAGCACCATTTCACCCAAAAGAGTGCACATGAAGTGCCTATTGCAACCTCTGAGGCTAGAGTCTGACCAATTTTCATATAAAAACTTTTGTATTATCCATTTGTGATTGAATCTATTTGCATATACCTGCTTTGTCTATCTGCAGCCCTTCTGTGTTACACTGGATTCCAAAACCAATCATTGATTCGATCCATATTCAGTCCTTGCTCTACTTGCTGCTTTGGTTTGGGGTTTTCAACTACAAAACCTGCAGCAATACATCAAAAGACCTAGGGCATAATTCAAGGACATCTTTCCGGTAGCAGAGGCAGTCCCTTGTGACCTTTTGAACCGACCCTGAGAAGAAGTGCAAAACAAAAGCTCAACAACAAGTCCAACATGTCCACGCCAAGCGTCAGGACCTGGCCTATCCGAACTGTCCAAGTACAAATGGGCAGTGTGGTCCACCCAATGAGTGAACCACCACACCGAGCACCACATCACCTCAGTGGCGCATCTGAGTCCCAAGGAGATCCAGAACGCAGAAGGGCGGAAGAGAATAAAGGCCTTACCACCGAGGCCTTAACAGACACGGTGGAGACAGCTTCAGTCACCTCCACAGATGTGTGGCTGCTTCAGTATCAAGATCCAATTGTCCAGCTTCATCCTCAACTGCCATTGAAGGACCTGCAGAATATGAGAAGCTGAAGATGAAGATGGATGAGTACATCATGCATGAGGAGTACTATAAATCCATCCGTGGGGAAGATGGAGAGGAGCCCTTGGCTGTACATGGATCCAGACCACGTACAGATCTAGGGTCCTACGCACACTCTGGTCCTCCGTCCACAGCATCCCTGCCAAGACGACTACGACCTGAGTACCCAACCCCAAGGGCTCCCGAAGTGGGCCCAACACGAGTCGAAGAACATCATCCAAGGCCAACCTACGGTGCCCTGGATCAAACGGCCGAGCTGCTGGCCAAATTCCTGTCTGGATCAGAAGATCCAGATGTGACGGCCTTATCAGAGGCCATTAAGGCTAAACTGGGTATTGCAGAACCCTTACCCAAGCCTGAGTTCCTCTCTCTCTCTCCAGGGCTGAGTACCCTGGCCGAAGATCTCAAGAGATCGAGGGTCTCAAGGCTGTTGCCTAAGGTTACCTGCCCCAGCCCCTTTCACCCCCGTGCCAGGACTATGCCTATGGCGGATCTACAAGACGTGCCTGTCACAGAGAGTGAGAGAAGAGGGCTGTCAGCCCTGGCCCCTCTTGCCGGCGTGTCGCCTACAGGCCTAACTCCGGGGGGTGGGAAGACGGGCAGACCAATTGCCCAGGCGAACATCCAGCTGGAACTGCCGGAGTTCGACCCCAAAAATCTGCCTGAATGGGCAGAAGAATTTGCGGAGTTCCTTTTGTTGACTGGCCAATCCTATGTGGATGTGGCCACCAAATGTTCACTGCTAAAACGCTCTTGCAAAAAGAAATTTTTGCAAAAACAGGTCAAACAGATTGTGAAAACCTGTTCTACCTGGGCAGAGGTACTCCTGAGGTTAGAGAAAACATTTCCAGTCTATGAGACTGACCTCAGCGTACGCACACAAATCGAGGAGCTACCTATGCTCCCGGAGTTTCCATCCGCTGCGCGAATTTCTGAGTATGTGTGCGACTTGGAGTACTTATTTTCGAGGATGAATGTGGGCTCCTACGGAGCCACTGAGCCCCACCTGCGGCTCATGAGTAAGATCCCCCAGCGTACGTGGGATGATTGCCGCTCCACCTCTGAGAGGAAGAGCAGGACCCACTCGTATGATACATTGGTGGATCTCTTGATTGAGCTAGCTCTTGAGAGAGAGAACGACTCCCACATGGAGAAGTTCCTCAAGAAGCATTTGGGACGAGGTGGTACCCCTACCCCCGAATGTGGCGAAGGGAAGGGGCATAAAAATCCCACTAACACTAACCAGGGAGGCGGTAAAGGGAGGGGCAACCTACGTGCCATGAACGAGGTTCCAACTGATGCAGGCACACTCCCCCAGTTTTACTGCCGACCTGTCAATGACAAGGGGGGACCTTGTCATGCCTCTGACTGCGATCTCCGCAGTGGCTGTATGCTGCAGATGAAACGTCAGCAGCATACTAAAGATGGGAAAACAGTGACCCATCAGGACCACTTCAGGTGTACCATCACCTGTGGTTACTGTGGCAAACGTCGTCACTATGAGGACGAATGCCACATCAAGAAACGCGAGAGTGACAAACTCAAGCGTCAGGAGGCGGAGCGCCAGAAGACCCCGACGCCCGCCAGAAATCCCCCAAATGGGGATAAAGGTAAAGGAGGTGGCAGGGGAGGTGGCAAAACTGGACCCCCTAACCCCCAGAGGCGCTCATCAGCGCCCGTTGCTACACCTACTCCTGCTCCTACACCCGCTCCTGCCGCAGGTGTCCCCCAGAAGCGCCCCCAAGGGGATAACGCTACCCCTGAGGGGAATAATTCTAAGAAGAGGAGCTTGGCCTGGATGGCCAAGTCCCTCATGGCTGCAGGAGTGGATGTGAAATTCCCTGATGAGGAATAGGGGGGCGGCTCCGAAGAGGAGGACTTGGTTTTTTGGATCCTCATGAAAATCGGGGATCAGGTTTTTCGAGCAGTGCTTGATACCGGAGCAACACTTTCCATAGTGGCCCGGCGCCTGCTTAAAACTTTCAGGAAAACTAAGACCGTGGCCATAAGAGTAGGGGATGGGCGTACCATCCATTCCTTGGGGGGGGTCGATGTGACCATATGTCTGGGCGACGAAACCGTGACCCAACACTGCAGAGTGTTGGACACTGACGCCTTTGACATTGTCATTGGCACTGACTTTCTAAGAAGAAACCCCTAGGTTAAAATGCTGTCCCTACAGCGTCCTTGCTCTTTGCACTGCGACTTTGGCAGTGGGCTATTCTCCGTTCCTTTGGAGCTGTCAGGACGAAAAGAGTCTGGGCTGCGCTACGCAGCCAAGACGAACTATCGTACTGAAAACTACCAACTGGCCCGTCATGTTCTCGAAAATGGACTGGCGGCCCTTCAGGTAAACCTGGATGAGATCCAGGTGGAATTTTTTGCGAGCCAACAACAGCACATCATGCAGTTGTACTGCTCGAAACAAATGAACAATGCTTTCCGTTTCTTGTGGAAAGCAGTGGGCCTAGCGTATGCTAACCCTCCCTTCTCCCTGCTCGCGAAGGTTCTAACCAAGATCGCTTATGAGGGAGGAAGGGTTGTTATGTGCACCCCTGACTGGGGTTGCTCTGGTGAACATGCTTACTGGCGCCGTATGCTTGACCGAATGACCGTGGGGAGAGTGCAACTCCCCGACGGCCCCATCTATGTGCCTGAGGACTCAGACACAGCTATGCAGGCCCCTGAGTGGGCCAGTTTCCTGTCCATCATCGATGGATCTCTCAATCCTGTACCCCTGTGTGACCTGGACCGGGTGCTACCAAAAGAGGTCATGGCCGAAAATCGTGGCTAGACCCTTTATGATCTCAAAAATCGATCTCCTGAGCACCTAGCTGCCACACTTACAGGGTGTGAGTCTCCTGATGACTATCTGGAAAACGCAGCTGTAAAAGAGGATGCTGACGACCAACTGTCTGAGATCGCCAGCACTATTCCCTCTGTTGATCCCAGCTGTGTTGACTTAAAACATAGTGCTTTCCTGGCCCAGCTGTTGCTAGAGGAGGTAGATCTAGAGTCAACCTCTGAACCCGCTTCCTCTGTTGGGAAACCAGTGCTACACATGCAGCCTGTGCACACAGGTGAACCCGTGGCCCGGAGTACTGATGCTCTGGTACGGCCTGCTGCTAATAACATGCCATTGTCTGAGCATGACACTCAAGAACTCCGACGGCTGTTGTACCTGAAGGCCGAAGGTATTGAGCGCCAAGAGCGGCTGCAATACCTCAAACAGACCTGGAAATACTCCATCTGGTCTGAGGAGGACGATGAGTCCTATACGCTGCCTGATCCTGAGATACCTCTAGTGTATTCTCTACACTATGGGCAGCAATGTCCCCCTGAGTGGGACGATGGTACTGTACCTGCCGAAACTGCTGATCGGCATAAAAAGAAAGAACATGGAAAAAGCAACCTCCATGCTGAGGAGGATTTCCTTCAGAAAGTCGAGAGTCTTAACCTTGACCCCCGCCTGAAGAAACTGCTTATAACCTATGAGGAGGTGTTCGGCGCCTTGCCGCCTCCCCTATCTTGTAAAAAACTGGTCCAGATGGACCTGAAATTGAAACCCGAATTTGAAAAGACGCGAGTGAGGCGTCGTCCCTATCCCGCTCCACAGGAACAGGTTGAAGAAATCGAGCGCCAGATCCAAGAATGCATTGATGCTGGCCTCGTTGAAGAGTATAAACATGGGGACTATCCCCATCACTGCAGCCCCTGTTTCCTTGTTGCTAAACCAGGGTCGACTGCTCTACGTCTTGTTGTAGACTATGGTGAGGTCAACAAGAAAACCCAGAACCACTCAGGGAGTATTCCTAACATGGAAAACACCCTGGAGCGTATTGCCAAATGCAGGTATAAGACCAAAATGGACAAACGCTCTGGTTTCTGGCAGGTTGACCCAACCGCCGCAGCTCAGGAGCTGCTTGCCTTTATAACCCCTAAGGGTCGTGTCTTCAAGTGGAAGGTTATGCCTTTCGGGGTGGCTAACGCCCCAGCGCTCTTCCAGGAGCTTATGAACAAAATTTTGTACATACTGAGGCGCAGGCCTCTAGTACAAAAGTTGATTTCTCGGGGTGCAGAAATGGAGGCTCACATCGACGACGTGAGTTTGGGTACTAATAACAAAGAGGACCATGTCCTTCTCCTCCGTGAATTCTTCACTGTCTGTCAAGAAAACCATCTCCGAATCAAACTCGAAAAATGTGAGTTCATGAAAGAGGAGATGGAGTATTTGGGTTTCGACGTGGGGTATGGCTGGTGGAAACCAGCCGCGTCTAAGATGCAGCCCCTACAGGACATGCAGATTCGCGATGACCCTAAGAAGGGTCTACACGATGTGAGGAGTTTTGTGGGCGCCTGTAATTTCTATCGGCGTCACATCCACAATTTTACTTACTCCTCTGCACCCCTCACTGACCTGATCAAGAAAACTACTCCCTGGAGATGGACCTCCAGAGAGGAAGAGTGTTTCCAGGAGTTGAAGAAGAAGATTGCCTCCTCCAACTGCCTGGGCGTGCCCCGCCCTGAGGGCGAGATAGTCCTGATCACTGATGCCAGTGATGTAGGGGGGGGAGGTACGATCTACCAATCGCAGGAGCTTAACCCCGCTGAACTAACCCACTGCCATTATCGTACTACTGGACTGAACCGTGATGGTTCGTTGAAACATGACTATCCTACCAGTGAGTGGCGACGGGTGCCACTGGGACACTGGAATTGGAAATGGAACCAAGCGCGTTCCAACTACAGCACCTATGACCAGGAACTCCTGGCCGGTATGTTGGTGCTATCGTCACAATCCCGACTCCTGGGGTCTAACCCTATTGTCTGGCTGTGTGACCAGGAGCCTGTGAAGTCTTTTCAGAAGGGCCCACCACCAGAAAAAGCGAAGCTAAAACGGTGGTGGACTTACCTGAGCCAGTTCAGGCTGACAGTGCATCATATCCCCGGAATTAAGAATGAACTGTCTGACTATATATCGCGCAACAACTTCGATGCGCTTATTGGTGAGAGCTCTGAGGCGCTCGCCAAAGAGGCTTTCCAGCGTATGGATGTTCAGCTTGACCTATCCATGCGCACTGCTGGAATCCTGGAGAACCGACTATCAGTCAGAGTATGAAGAAATTCTCCAAACCCTCAGCACTGGTCTCGAACCCCGTGTCATTGACGGGCACCAGTGGTATAAAAACAATCAGTACCTCTTCTACGAGGACCGAATTGTTGTGCCTGAGGCACGACTGGATGGGTGCCTACAGTGGTCCCATCTCAGTTCTGGTCACACTGGCGCTAATCGCTCAGTGGACTTCTTCCGTGAGTTTTTCTACTCTAGTCTAACCCTGACTGAACTTAGGTCGCGTATGCAGACCATTGTGGATGCTTGTGGCTGTCATGCCAGCAAGCAGAGCGACAGTAGGGATAGGGGCCTGATCTCCAGCTTACCCATACCCTATTGTGCTAACTCTCTTCTCTACGTGGACTACATCCACGGCCTACCACGCTTTGGCGGCTATGATAGTTGCCTCGTGGTCCTGTGGTCTATCTCGCTTCACCCGTGTGTTCCCTTGCAATAAGAAAATCACAGGTGAGCAGACTGTAAAAATGTTGGTCGAACAATGGTTCGAACCCTATGGAGCACCTAAACAGGTGCACTCTGATGAAGATGTACGCATCCGCAGTGACACTGGGTGGTACAAACGAGTGCTAAATGCCCTCAACGTGGAGGTAACCACAGGTGTGCCCTACACTCACACGTCTAACCCTCTCTGTGAGAGACAGAACCGTGTGGTGGAGCAAAACTTAAGAATCCTGATGAGACAGGAGCGCACCAAGGACTGGGTACGCCTAGTGCCCTGGGCAGTTCTGTCCATGAACTCACAGCGGAGCTCTTCTACGGGTTTCACCCCCCACGAACTGTTCCATGGAGGTCGACCTGCTTGGTTCTTCAAAACCCCCTTTCCTGAGGACTTCAAGAGTCCTGTGGGAGATTGGCTGGAACACAAGCAGTCTCTGGCTAACCAGGCTGGTACTAACCTGAGGCACATTCGTGACCGTGAACAGAGCCGACGGAACCGCCTACGGCGACCTGCCACCTTCAAAGTTGGTGACCTTGTTTTGGTACACCATTCACGCCTACCCTCCTGGCCACGTAACTGCCTACAGGACCCTTACTTTGGACCCTATCGTATCATCAGGATAGATGGATCCAGGATCCATGTCAGGTGCAGTCCACGTCTAGGTGGTGAACTGCTATGTGCTCCTAAGCAGTTGAGGCACTATCACTCCCCTGACGACTTGTCTTGGGATGAGTGGCACCTCAGCGACAGTGAGATGGAACGTATAGACCTAGAGAACGCTGCCAGTCCAGAGGAGGCAGACGAACTCGAAGAGATGACTGCCGATGAGATGGCAGTCGATGGTTACTACGTGGTTGCAGGTATTGCTCGCCACGAGTATAAACAGGGCTGGAAATTCCTTACCCTGTGGGATGGCTATGGGTTGTCCGAGGCGACCTGGGAACCTATGTCAGCCTTCATACAACCAGATGGGAGTATCAACCCCATCTTCCGCACTTACCTCGTTGAGAACAACGAGGGGCAGCTCCTAACCCGTGCTGAGACTATGTCCCAGCGTAAGAAGTGAAACTAATTACCCGGTGTCAGTCTACTGACCTTGTCTGTGCCCTGCAGACCCACACCTATGGTTTCCAGCGTGAGCCAGGTGGCCGCTTATCAAGATTGCAGCCACCCAGCGAGGGTTTGCCTTGTTGACCATGTGTTCCATGGGTACTGCCCTAATGTAATGACCTTGGTGAGCCAACGAAGAACGGTGGCTTTCTACACCAGGGGGGAATGACAAGCAAGGTGTTATGAGGCAAGGTGTGTCTTCCCTCCTTGGGGACAAGCGAGCCAACAGTTAGGACCCCTGACTGGTCCAGACCCATTGGGTTCTACCCTTCCTTACAGGGTTTACCATACCCCTAAGTGTGCTACGTATGTCTGTATGTGTCTCACTTCTCTCCCCAGCGTGGCTCCCGGAGACCGGGCTTCGCTGACGTCGGACCGAAGGTCCTAATCAGGTACTATTACCACTCCTATGGCGCCCTCTTTCTGTGCTGGCGCCCAACCTTGGGGTAAACGGCAAAAGCCCTACCTACTAAGAGGGGAGGGGTGGCCAAGTGTGCTAAGGGCATACAAAACGCCCACTTTTGCTACAGGCCAAAAGCTAACGCACTCCCCTGCCCACGAGGAAAAGCACGCGGGACAGGAGACACCACTACACTACACTCACTAACGCCAGCACCGGCCTTCGAAGGCAGGGTGAGCACTCATCACTTGCACTCACCTCCTGCCAGGCCTGCTGACCCTAACCCCTACACACGCTACTGGGTGCTGCTGTCGAACGTCACTCAGGCCCTAGTCGCCCTCCTGTGAAAAGGACGAGAGAACACAGCGCTCCTAAGCAGCTGTGGCTTAACAGGGGACGCCACAACGCGTTTCCCCTGCTAGGGCTTGGAGGGAAGGGGTGCTCTCGTTGCGTGCACAGCGCAGATGTCGTTGAGGTCGAACTGTCCTCGCCAGTACTGGCTGAGGCACAGTGATTTGATTTGTGATCAGCGCCCCTGTTTTGCTGGGGCAGAAAAATGGTAGCCGCCGAAGGCAGCTGCTGCGTGCACCAATCACCCTTAACCTCTCCCACCTGTACAAAAGAGGCAGATGAAGGGGCGTTTGCGACTGAGGAACCAAGCCACACTCCAGGTATTATACCCTTCTCAGTGTGACCTATAATACACTGTTCGCAAACACGCTGCAGATGCAGCTACCCCTGTCAAGCAAGCAAGCTTTAAGAAACTCCTCGGGTTCTCTTAAAGAACGTACCGAGGAGCCTCTGGGTAACCTAAACAAGGTTTACCGTGCGCAATTCGCGTGGCCTACCCTTTAATGCATCATGTGCACGCAGGGAAGGGAGGCTTAACCACAGACTCAACCAGGAGGTGAGCTCCTCCTGGGCTAACCTACCTTACTCACCATGCATCGTGTGAATGCCGCATTGAAACGAACACAAAACAAACCTAAGTGTTTTAAGCAACTCAACTTGAACGCCACGGCCGCACACGAACAAACGCTAACCTGTGAAGAAGGAAACAAGGGTGAATTAGGGATACAGGTGAAGCGATACAGCGTGTGGATGCCTAGATTAGGCACATGCATCGCGAGCACAGCGCATATTCTAACCCTACGTGCGCGCTGCGCGCTCCATTCGCATCACATACCTTTCATTCCTGCTTTCACCTGTGCAGAGCACGAGAGATGAACACCCGACCCCCCAACGAGCACAGCGTTAACAACCCTAACGTTTTGACGAAACAACCAACACGAACGCAATGCGTGAGTGTGATGTGACACAGACATACCTGAGAGACGGGTTGTTGAACTGCTCTGTGGTGTGGGCTGATTTTGAATGCTTTACTCTGAAGTTTATAAAAATTTTGATGCAACTGTGCAAAAATTTTCTTTAAAACTTTAAAAACCACGGCTCATACCTTCTTTCCCAAAAGCCGTTTTCGCTTGCGCAACCCTTTTCTTGGCGTCCGCTTCCTTTGCGCTTGTCTGCGACTTTAAGTTATGTGTAAAAATGACGATTTCCCGCCTGGTTTCGTCGATTTTCAACGATTTCACTTGCTAAATCGCAACCCCTTCCGCAAAACCGCAGGAATCACTCCCTGCGGGTTCCATTTTCTATTTTTTCCAGCTCCTGGGGGTTTGTGTCCTCCATTGGGAGTATTGCTCCGCCCTGGCCCTTGGTCAGGACGTATACTAAAACGCTGTTTATACGGCGATAGCCGTCCGCATTAGAGCGTTCGACTGTACCCTAGTGGACAGACACATGTGCTCTGGACAGGGAGTCCTGGGTTCAATTCCCACTGCCCCCACACTTTTTCCAAAAGTTTTCGCCGCACGCCGGCGACTTTTGAGGAATGCCCCTTCGAAGGGACATCATTCACGGTACTTTACACTGTTTTTCAAGGGTCCCTACAGTGTGATAGGCTTCTATGAAGTGATGAGAATGTTTTTGGTAAGTTTAATGCATTTTTTTTGAGGTAATTTTGGGAATATTTGAGCCTTTTTCCTTGGTCCTACTAGCTTAGCTAACTAGTACTCCAGGGGGGAGTAAGAAAAAGTCACTGCCATGTCTTTCTTGGAGGGCTTGATCCAGGCTAAGCCCCCCTTGAAACCCTTTGCTGATGCTGAGACAAACTTAAGTGTTTTTATCTCTCTTTTGTTGCCTAAAGTACACTTTCTCAAAGTAACTAGGGTTGTGACCCTAGCCCCCCCATGAAGTTCACCCCTACCACTCAACTGAGCGGAGGTACCTTCCTTCATGGAGGACATACCAAAATAAATCAGGCATTTCATGCTTGTGGGCCTTGGAGGTTAAGCCTAAGTGGTCTCCCACCCCAACACCCCTATACTCAATTGATTCTACCACTTATTGTGGTCCTACTTTGTAACTGTTTCTGAATTCAGTTGCTTGGCCAAGTCATTTTCTGTGTGGTCCTGACATCTATGCCCCTCAGTCCTAACCAGCACCATTTCACCCAAAAGAGTGCACATGAAGTGCGTATTGCAACCTCTGAGGCTAGAGTCTGACCAATTTTCATATAAAAACTTTTGTATTATCCATTTGTGATTGAACCTGTGTGCATATACCTGCTTTGTCTATCTGCAGCCCTTCTGTGTTACACTGGATTCCAAAACCAATCATTGATTCGATCCATATTCAGTCCTTGCTCTACTTGCTGCTTTGGTTTGGGGTTTTCAACTACAAAACCTGCAGGAATACATCAAAAAACCTAGGGCATAATTCAAGGACATCTTTCTGTTTTTCAACCATTCTCTATCAAAAAGGGGCTGAATTTCCGATAGGTAGCTACGCGCTAATTTGATCCATGTTATAGCCCCTTGAAATGATCGCCTCGCAATGAAACGTTAGGAAATATACTTTGTTTGCTGAATTTGGTGCCATTTTGCGGATTTACGGGCATTTTTATGGTTTTTGGAGCAGTTTTTGCCTATTTTTTTTACCAATTTGGGAATTACCCGGATGGATACATTGACAGAATCTCCCAGCTACTAAGGACATCAAACATACCTTGCTAGGCTTGGCTGATGAGGGGTGTGCCCCTCATCAACCAAGCCTAGCATGCGGCCGAACGGCCACATGAGTTTTATGTATGTTTTACGCGTACTTTTGGGTGACATTTAACGTACTGCATTGGTGCCGTCAACGGCGTGCTTTGCGGGGATGCTATTTGTTGTGAGTTCCCACACTCTAGATCACCGCCTTCATCTCCTTGTAAAGAAGGTCCCTACCAAAACCGGCCCCTGCTGTGCCCCTTCCGCCCGTAACCCCTGCTGACTTGCTCCTGATCAGCGATTGCATTTCTCAAAATCCAGGGTCCAAAATCCAAAAATATAGACAATACAATCCTCCTTCAACCCTGAACTGCAACCAGATCCCACAAATACAGCAATAACCCGATCCACACTGCGGGCTTCCGTTCAGCACACCGGTTGTCTCACGGTGGCGGGCATGTACAAGAATTGCACCAAAGAAGAAAGCCCTGAATCTGGCATATGAACACAAATAAAGCAAAGTTGGGGAAAGAGGTAAACATACACATTCACAGCCATAAACCCCTCATTCCTTCGACTCAAGACCTTCCCTTGACTCACCAACATATTGCTCTGAACCAGGTCAAATGAGATGGCTAAAGGTCATGTATCAAAAGTCACTACACAAACCCCAAAAATGTGTTCACTCCCAAGCCTCTAAATCCTAGCTCAATAGGGGAGGTGGCGTGTCATGGCCTAGAGTGGCACTCAGGACCGTGCCCTACCCTAACATAACCTTGGTTGGACTTGGAGTCGATTGGGCTTGGAGAACTGCCCCATGAAGATGACCTGACAACATGGCAAAATCAGGCAAATCACACCATTATGCCCAAAAGTCAATTATATACTCAAAAATGCATACGGCAAATATCCAAATGCTCCCTGCATGTGTCAAACCGGAAAGTAGTCTACAAGGGTGATATAGACCAAAGGTCCATGCCCAAGAATATCCCATCATTGGCTCCGAAGCCCCTCCGATCATGTACATGACATGCTTCACAAGTCAGCTCATGAGTCTGAGACCTAATTTTGTGAGGCCCCGTGTGCCAAGCCAAAGTGACCACGTGATCCGGCATATGGTGAGGTACAACACCGAAGCATATGCCAACATATAAGCAACATACCATAGTTCACGGATCTCTCGGCACCTTACTATTAGGCGACCAGTTGAGCACATAGAACACAAAAATGAGCATAAAATGAGGTCAAAAACATGCAAATAATGCCAAATTCCAGATAATTACAATAGTACATAACTTCGCTCACCCATGGTATCAACATATGATTCAAAACACAATTGTTTGGGACCACTTGCAAACAATCCCCCCACTTGGATCCCCACATGGACGCATAGGGACACCTTCGAACCTCCTCCCAACACGCACCACGAAAATGGGGAAATTGATAATGGCGCTTGTGGGTCGCTCCGTAAGCCCTCCCACATGCACTATATGAGCGGTAGACTTAGTCTAGCGCTATGGAGTTCACCATTGGGACATGGGCGAAGCCCTTGCCACGTGTGACTCCATATATCTTCCTACAAACGGAGATATATAACATGGGCGTGAGCATATCGAAGCATATACCATGCATATAACACATACCCTCAAAAAGTGGCTCCCACCATGATATGCCATGCCCCTCCATGGACATAACTTCACGTTAAAAATACGTAGGAACCCAAGGAAAGGTGCTATGCAACCCCAAAACTCATGCGGTACACTCGAAAGTCGCAATAAAATATTCGGTTGCACGGTTGAAGAGTTATATATCACTTTCTACCCTCTTGACCATTATCCCTTGCTATACCGGGCATGTGTACACACCAAAGGCGTTTGATGCTTCCTAAATTAAGTCGAGACTAAGGCGGTTCCAACCCAATTCTCGATTTTGGTATTCCTCGCGGTGAGACGGAGATATGATTCTTCAAAGTGGTCTCAGGAATCACTTTTGTTTCGACTATATCTCCAAGGAAAATGAAGGGCACAACAAAAGGAAAGTTGATTCGTGATCGGGGAAAAATGTATGACCACTCGAGATTCATCATATCACGTGCGGCGATGTCGAAGTCGAAAGTGCTATTTTGAAAGTCTGAAAAAATGGGATTAATTTTGCGAGTGTATAATATGAAAATTGCGGAAGGAACGAACCCATTACTGATGAAATCTGACCCTTCATCGGGGTTTCCTCCAAAATATCTGTAAATAACAGTTAACCATTCGGTTACCGCAAAATCGCGAGCCAACTGACAGTCGCCGATACATTGACAATCAGAACGGAAGGCTGAAAAATTACGGAAACTTTATGATAAAAAAACCCCGTTGGTTCATGATATTCCGATATATAAATCTCACCTGGCGGCGCCTCGGTACTGAATATGGCCGCTCATAGCTGGAATGGCCAAACCTATCACACTATCACATCGGGTTAGGTCAGGTGGATGGGAGAGTATGATATCAGCCAATGGCGGCTTGCCGGCACATAGATACACACCCCAAGTGACCCAAAGATGGCCACGGGGGTCCGAACCGGCTTCACCCCCCTTCTCAGAGCGTTGTTACCGCTCGGAAGTCATTGAAGAGAGGACGGGAGGACCCCAATGGGCTCCAACCCCGCCCCTCCATGTCCCAAGGACACATGGAGGCCCCACACACGTCGTAGGCGTCCCCCACGCCCCAAGGGAGAGGTTAGGACACTCATAATCGGTGCCCTACGCCATATCCGGTCTCCTCTGGATCTACAACATGGACCAAGGGGATCAAAGATAGAGAAACGTCGTCGGTCGACCTAAATAAGTATACTACAATGAAATATATATGTGGAGATCGAGTGAAGGGGGTATATGGCCAGACAAGGCCCAAAAATCCCCGGATGAACGCCCTCACCCGTCTCCCAAGCACAAAAACAAACAAAAATGCCAAGGAGGATCCATTACGGTGCTACTGCAGCCACCAAATGGACCAACACGTCCTTGGCATCCAAAGCAATATTGTTTTTCTTCAGATAGTCCATCCAGACCGTGGTGTACCTCGGCACGAAACTGCTCGGAGGCTCCCACGAATCCCTGGATGCGGCGAATCCCTTCAAACGGACTTTATAAAGCCTACCCCCAGGCGTCCCCGGGTCCGGCTTGTCCGCCAGGATCCTCTCAGCGGTCAAGTCGTCGTCCTCACCCTCGTCGTCCGAGTCCACATGGGCGGCCGTGAACTCGAAGGTGACGGGACGTCCGCTGGGATCTGGTCCTCGGGGACGAAGCTGGGTATGGTGGCGGTCCAGGATCTTGTTATCCCCGACACGAACCGCATACACATCCTGCCCGACCTTCCGCACGATTACCCCCGGCACATACCAAGACGCCTGCCGATGCCTGGACAGGACATCCTTGTGGTGCCGCTCCACCCACACGGTGCCTTGGAGAGCGTACTTCTGGACCTTTCCCTGCTTGAAGTACTTGGCCCTCTTCTCATGCTCGTCCTGAAGTGTCTTGCACACCTTGGCCGCCGTGTCGTCCGCCTCAGCCATCATAGCGTTTGCATCCCGGGCCACTTTGCCATGGTTCAACCACGGGAGAGTGCGTGACACTCGATCCTGCAGGAACAGGATACGATGGGGCGACAATCGAGTGGGTCCCTGAAGGTCATGGTACGCCTGGAGTACTCTCCACAGCGAATTGTACCAATTCCGGCCCGGTTCGTCGATGTGCAGCTGGCGGAACGTTTCGAACATCTGCTGCCCGGCCACCTCAGCCCGGCCATTCGACCGGCTGTGGTACGCCACGGTCTTGGCGTGCCGAATCCCCATGTGCTTGCACATCGTCTTGAACCACGTACCCACAAATTGACTGCCCCGATCGCTGCAGATGACAGCTGGGACATCAAAAATCGTCAGCCAATGCCTGATCATGGCATTAGCGACGGTCTTGGCCTGCAGACTCACTCCATGCTTGTCCTTCTTGTCCTTCTTCTTGGACTTCTTGCCTGGGACTGCCACGATATACCCGCTGTGCCTGTCCACCGCCAGGATGACACAATCATAGGTCTCTCCTTCCACAGTTACCTCCGGCATGGCGAACACATCCATGGCCACGGACCGCATAGGGGCTTCCGGTATAGCCGTGTACACCGGATTGCCAGCCGTGGAGTGGTTGGGGCTCTTCGTGGCCCGACACACGGCGCAGTCGCTGCAGTACTTGTCCAGAAGGGCGTAGTACCCCGATGGGCACTTGAAGTGCCACTCCAGGTCCTGCTGCATCTTGTCCCGACCAAGATGCATGAGCTGGGCGTTATGCCAGTGGTCAATGAGCTCCTCCATTCGGTTCTCAGGGACCAATAGCTTGTCCTTGAGGAAGAGTTTGTCCCCATCCTCGGTCAAGCCCTCGGGCCATTCCTCGTCTGACGGGGCGCTCACGGCATTCCAGTACTTGCTCCAGTGGTCGGATGCCGCATAGTCATCCGACCAGTCTTCTGTGAGCACCGTCCTGACTAGGTCTACAGGGGCCACCATCCATTGCTCGAGGGTTTCCTCTCGAATAGCTTGGACTCGGGCGCCCCGGAACTTGGCCAGGTCTGTACGGTTTGCCATCACCACAAAGCACTTGACCCCCTCTTGCTCCATGGCCTTCTCCATTTTGATGATGCGCTTGGCCTCCTCGGTCTCTTCGGCATCCCCATGGCTGGAAATGTCCATCCAAGCCTTGCCCGCGGGGTAGGCCCATCGACTGAGGCAGTCTGCCACAGTGTTGTCCTTCCCCGGGACGTATACGACGCTGAGATCGAACTTGGCGAACGTCTCATGCCATCGGGCCCTCCTTGCCGCCGGTCCCGAGGGGGTGTCGACGTGCTCCTTGTGCCAGCTCTGCAAGGACTGATGGTCCGTACCAACCACCACCGGTTGCAATCCGATGTGGCCAGACAACTTCCTGAGCGCACAAAGAATGGCGTACGTCTCCTTCTCCCTCGCGGTCCAGGTTCGACGTTGGCCCTCGGCCAGGATCCGACTCCAGAACGCCACGGGTACGTGTGACCCGTCGTCCCGGATCTGCTCGAGGACTGCCCCTACAGCATAGTCCGAGGCGTCCGTTCGTAGCACGAATCCCTTGTCCGGGTCCACCAGGAATAGCCCCAGCTGCCCCAGGAGTCGCTCCTTCAGGCGGCTGAACGCATCTTCGGCCTCAGGGGTCCAGGCAAGCTTCTTCTTGCTCTGCTTCTGGCCATCAAACTTCCCCACCTGCAGCATCTTGTGCAGCGGCCACGAGAGTTCTGCATACATCCGGACATAGCCCGAATAGTAATTGCAGAACCCCATGAAGGACCGGAGTTCGCTGATGGTCTGGGGCTTTTCCCAGTGGTGCAGGGACGCCAGCTTCTCAGGCATGGGACGGCGTTGCCCGTGATCAACCATGTGACCCGCGAACTCCACCTCCTTCACGAAGTGTGAGGCTTTGGTGGGCTTGCACACCATGTTGTGCTTGTCCAGCTCGCTGAGCACTCGGCGCAGATCCTTCTCATGCGCTTCAATGAGCTCGTCCTCAGTCATGTCCTCCGTGCCGGACCCGATGATGATGTCATCCACAAAGGGGTCGGCACAGTCCCGGACAGGACCGAGTAGGTCCTCCATCATGCGCTGGAAAGCGGCGTTGCCATTCTTGGCGCCCATAGGCACCACTTTCCACTGCATGGGCCCCAGGGGCGTTGACATCGCTGTGCAGGGCCTGGAGTCCGGGTGTAGCGGCATCTGGTGATAGCCGTGTTTCAGGTCGAACACCCTAAAGATCCGCTTTTTCTGTTGTTTTTGGAGGATGGAGTCGATCAGGGGAAGCGAGTACGAGTCTTGCTCGGTCTGCTGGTTCAAACCCCTGTAATCCACCACCAACGTCCACTGGCCCTTCTCCTTCTTGGGCACGACAAAGGCTGGGCTGGCCCACTCACTGTCGGAGGGTTCGATCCATCCCCACTCAATGAACTCGGTCAACAACTTCTTCATGGCCTCGGCCCGATCGCCCTGAAGTTGGTACTCCCGATGACGATAGATCTTGGGGTTCGGCTTCAGCTTGATCCTCGCTGTGCCAAACCTCCCACGATCCGGAGGGTTCTTGTTGGCGACGCCACTGAATAGTCGCGGATAGGCATTGATCAGCCTCTCCTTAAGCTCGGCGACCTTCGGGTTCTCCTGAGCCTCTTCAGCCGCTTGCTTCGGTATTGATACAACCGACCGCCCTGCGGTATAGGCCTCTTCCGGGTCCGAATCCGACTTCTCCTTGTCCGATATGCCGTCTTCATCGTCGTGGGGTGCACTTCCCACCGATAATCTTCGGAAATTTGCGGCGTCGGGCTGGTTACTGTCGCTATCGGCCTCCATTCTTGGAAAATCCCACGTCGGCGGGTCCGACCCAACCGGACCATCATATTGGTCCGCGATGTGATCCATGACCCTCGCCACGAACTCATCCTTCTGGTACTTGCCGGTGACCAACATCTTGTCATCCCACCAATGCGGAGATGTGACCATGGCCCGCCTCTTCTTGGCTGCCACACGATCATGCATCCCCATCCGCATGTAGTTGACGACGTCGTCGATCTCGGAGTGGGACAGGATGTAAATGCCATCAACTGGCTGATCCGTCCCCTCCTTTGGCTCGAACATGACCCGCATGGGCACCGCCTCAACCCTACGGATGAATGCTTCATCACCAGTGGGCTGGGCTTGCGCCCCATCCACCAGGAAAGCCTTGGTACCCCACGCTTGACCCGGGGAGGGCATTGATACACCCTTGGTGTCGATGAACAGCTCCTCCTCTGGCCGGAATGACATCCCGTTCAGGGTGATGGAGTCCAGCGTCGACGTGAGACCTTCCAGCGGACATGGGGTGGATCCTATGCTGGTTATGTCCAGGATCCCCTTCGCCCTATCCGCGACGATCTTCTCCACCCTACGTCTGGTATTGTCCAGGGAGCCATGCCAATACATGGGCCCCCACTCCCTCAAACCCCAATGCCTATGCCAGGCTGAGTCTCCGCGATGCCAATGCCTCCTACACTTCTGCAAAAATGGGGCATCCCGGGAAGCGAAGACGTCCGTCTCGGGCTCTTCGGCTCCCAGCGTCTGGATCATCCTGTCATACACCTGTGGCGCCATTCCATACTCCGTGAGCTGAACTCCACGGTCTCCTCTGGACTTGGCACCCACAGCTTGCACCGCTCGGACGATCCGATCCTCTTCCTCAGCGTTCCATTGGGATGATCCGCATGCATAATCCGTGGACAGCCATGTGAGGCATTCATCATCCTCCCGGACCAGCGTTGCGCGATGGGGAAGGGCTCCAATGGCGTTTGCCACCATGAAGTCATACCCCATGATCATATCCCAATCTGTAATGTTGGCCACATAGAAGTTCCGGGATAGAGTGCTTCTCTTCGCCAAATAAGGGCGGTTCAAGCGCTCATGCTCCCAGAATTCCATACTGATAGTGGCCTCATGGGTGCCACCACCCATAATCTCTCCGTTGGCGACCTTCAGGCGGACCGGTCTCCGGCTGTGCTGCAGGAGTTCCTCCTTGAACAACCCTCTCCGGACCAGGCTCACCTGGGCACCCGTATCCACCAACACATCCACCACCTTCTCCTCTCGTCCGCACCGTACTCGCACTTTCAAATGCAACTGCCGCTCGTCACCATGAGGTGTATGGACGACTCTCACGGCATGCAACTCTAGCACGTCCGGCGGCATCAGAACTTCAAGGGTATGGTCACGGATGGTGTAGATCTTCGGCTGATCCTGCCCATCGACGGGGCTCTCCGTGGTCGCTCCTTCGTTCTTGCCATGTCCCGTACCCACATGTACTTCCCTTGGCAGGGCGCTCCAGGGGTTGGGAGTGGCGAACCTCAGTGGTTTTGGCTCTTCCGGAGCCTTCTTCGGCACCCGATGTGCCTCGGATTCCTCAGGGGTTCCACTGATTTTCGGAGGAGAGACGTCCGAGGTCCCACTCCCCTGGGGGCTCCTCTAGACTTGACTTCCCGCAGCCCCTTCCGGCTGCGATCCGCCAGGACTTTGTCCACCACATTGCTGGGCTTTGAGTTCCTCCAACGTCCTCAACATGTCCTCAGCAACCTCCTCGATCGACCTCACTCGTTGGTCTTGGCCAGGTCCACCACCATAGCCTCTTCCTCCGCCTTTCCCTTGGCCTTTGCCTTGGCCTTTTCCCCCGTCTCCGCCCTTCGCCTTCCAATCGGCAATCCGCTGCTCCTTTGGCTTCTTCTCGGGTTGGGCGGCGAAGTAGGCCTTCTTGTCCGCCTCATACACCTTGCACTGACGGTGGTCGTGTGCATGATTGTTTCCCTTGCCATAACAGACCCAGCACCCGTCGTGCTGAGACCTGTACTCCCGGAACGAGAGCGGTGGGTTCCCGATCCTCCTTGGCTCTTTGCCCTTCTTAGGTCCCACCCGATTCCATTTGGACCGATCCTGCCCATGGTCCCTCACGTTGTGCGCCACAAACGCGAAGAAATGGGCCTCATCGTGGTCCCCCCGGGACCCGGTCCAGTGGTCTTGGCAACTTCCACTACCATCCTCCGCGGGGTTGGCCTTGTCCTCCTGGATCTCCTGATGATGGCGGTCTTCTCGGTGGCCTCGTTGTCCATGACCATGTCGATCCTGCACGTGGGCCTCGTTCTTCGCATTGAGCTTCAACTCCACCGTGATGTACTTCACGATCTCGTCCAGGCTCATGCGGGCGAAGATGACCTCCATCCTCAGTGGCTCTCCACGCCTCCACTCCGCGTTGTTGAGGCGCAGCAACCTTTGCCCCATGGTGTCTCCAAATACCTCCACGTACACGGCGTTCTTCAGTCCCAACATCCGGTTGGGCTCGCCCAGGTTCCTCCTGAAGAACTCCATGATACCCGCATGGGTATCCTCCGCCGCCATGATCCTCACGCCACCCGCTTCTTGGCTCGCTTCTTTTCC